>JAJOZX010003166.1:172500-310000 GCA_023014485.1 Bathynomus jamesi | reverse complement strand
GAGTTCCCTAAAAGAGAATCCTTACAAGACCTCAATCCTTCCAAAAATCATCCTTTATAATCCGATCATCCAGCGAGAATTTTCGACCTCGGGAAATCATCGATGGAATTTTCTGACTTCATTCAAACATTTTATCGACGTGTGTCCTGTGGATTACGTTGGGTTAGATTTAGTTCTGTGGGTTAGGTTAGATTTAGTACCGTTAGATTACGTTAGGTTAAAGACTCTTAAGTTAGTCAGACTCATGCAGTACAAATGACGTTAGTGTGGTTGAATGCTTCCCAAATAACAAGCATCCGTTTGGCAGACGTTAATAATAACAGAAAATACGTTAAACATAACATAAAAAAGACGTTAAAAATAACGTAAATAAAAGACGTTAAGAATAACGTTCGGATATACGAAATAACGTCAGTTTAACGGATTCTTGCTATCTGCAGAGTTGAATTCGCACTTTGATATTCACAACTGGATTACGATATCTGATCAACTCGATATTCCGTCGAGAAGTATATTGTACAGGGTGTTCGAAAAGTCCCGTCACCCCCTTACAAAATGTACATATTGTAATACCAATTTTGTTTTTGTGTGATTAATTGTATTTATATGTGGTAGGTGTAATTTAAGAAACAAGTCACTAGCAACAATTCCTTTAATTACAGTAAATACAGTTACTAGTTACAGTTACTAATCAAGAATATCTCTGGGTGCACCATCATTTTCGTAACAAAGGATTTTGCACCTCCATGTGCGGTGTGAAAATAGACGCAGCATTGCTGGAGTGATTGCACCAAATGCATCTCGAACAGCGTGCTTCAGTTCCTCTGTTGTGCGGTAACGCACCCGGGATACGTTCTGCTTGACGAAACCCCATAACGTTTCTGCATGTCTGTATTACTTAATTCATTAACAAATGACGGGCGGTATGGTTTCATGCCGAGATCTCTTGTCATGTGATCTCTAATTGTGAACATGGGGACTGCAAGTTCTTGTGATCGTTTCCGAGGTGATTTTTTCGGTGAACGAGCCACCGATACAATCGCACCTTCACATTGTTCTGCTCGCGTTGTTGGTCTTCCCGACCGTGGTCTGTCCTTGATGGAACCAGTTTCAAAGAGCTTTTTCTCCCAGCGTAATACCGTCTTGTTTGGTGGTTCAGCCTTATTGAATCTTGTGTTGAAATCATTCTGGATATCATGCGTCGTTTTGCCAGTATGTGACTTTTCATGAGCCCATGTGCTCATCACTATCCTTTCGTATAGAGTGTAAGTGGAATGGTCTGCCATTGTTCACACAAACTTTAATACCTGGAAAAGAAAAAAAAATGTCAATGAATCACATATACAGTAAATTCAGTTAATCACACAAAAATAAAATTGGTATTGCATACGTACATTTTGTAGGGGGTAACGGGACTTTTCGAACCCCCTGTAGATTAGATTAGGTTACGTTAGGTTAGCAAAGGTCAGGTTACGCTAGATTAGGTTAGGTTAAGTTAGTATTTTAGTGTCGATGTTATAGTTTTATCGATCCGAGAGACTTAAACTAACCTAACTTATTGATAGAATGTCAAGTTCATGAGACGTAATCGGGATTTAATAAAAGAAATTATATATATATATATATATATATATATATATATATATATATATATGATGTAAACCCACAAGGAAAAAGAAAAATGATTCTAAGGCCTTTCGTGTATTCAGAAGTACACCTCGTCAGGGAATCAGGGAAAGGCTTTGGAATCATTTTTCTTTTTCCTTGCGGATTTGCATTATTCATTCATTTCGCGTATTGAATTGTGAAATTCATCCCATATATATATATATATATATATATGCACCCATAAATAAAAATAAGCTACCCTTATCTTTCCATACACAAGACTCGCCAGTACCATGGAACAAATTCTAATCGTATTAGCTACGTTATAAACAGGGTTTTTCTTTCGTAAGGACTGAGAGGGAAAGCGTTCATACACGCCCCAATATCACTTACTTTTTACTAACTTTACTTTCAGATTTATTTCATAGTGCCAAATTATTCTCCTTGTCTATTTTATATACATATAGCTACATTTTATATATATATATATATATATATAATATATATATATATATATATATATATATTATATATATATATATATATAATACATATATATATATATATATATATAATATATATATATATACTGTATATCTATTACTCTATGACTTACTTTATGAGGGTTTGAACGACGGTTTAAGATCGACCTGCGGTCGACCCCTCTGCAGCAGCATCCCGTCTTATTTGCGAGATTTGGTGAAGAAGGGAATTGCTTTCCGACCCCCCTCTTGCCCTCGTAGCTAGCTACGCATGGCTGGTCAGGGACTTTGCATACACACACACACACACACACATATATATATATATATATATATATATATATATATATATATATATATAGTGTCCATAATCTTTACAAATTTAACTGAAATTAAATTGAACTTGTATATAAAATAATTTATGGATACCCTGTATATTATACGAAGAATCTCCAGTATGACAAATATAGAATTCAAAGAATTATATTAACTAATCCAAATTTGAAGGAAATCTCGTGTCATTTTCTTTGTTTTGAAAAGAGAATTTTTTTTTTTTTTTTTTTTTTTTTTTTGGAAGGATTTATTTCGTTGTATTTAAAATGGAAAAAGAAGCTTCATTTAAGAGCGATTTTTTTTTTTCGTTTTAGAGGTAGAGGGAGGAGGTCCTTTTTTTCTTTTTCTCCCACCCCCCCCACCCCCCCACCCCAACCGAGTTATTTGTTTCTCTTTAAGGTCTTCTCTTTTCTAGTTTTTTGTTTTTTTTTCTTGTTTCTGGAAGTTAATAAAAATTAATTTCGTTTTTGGAGACACAAGTATTCATTTCGGACCGGGTCGTTCCTTATTATTTGAGGAAGTTGTAAACTTCTCTGAGGTAATTATATATATATATATACACACACACACAACACACACACACACACACACATATATATATATATATATATATATATATATATATATGGGAATGAGCTCAGAATGGTTCCCTGAGTTTTTTATGATACACACAGACCGTGCATGGAACAAGGAACTCTTCTGGGATAATTAAATCCACTATAGTCCGAATAAGTAATGGTAAATGACAAATACCATAGTTTTTCTTTTACATGATGCAAGCCCGACGTGGGCAAAGGGTCTCTCGCAAAGAGGTCCCATAAATATAGCTTCCCTCACCAGCTATCTGCAAAGCAGAGAGGATCCAGCTTTGGGACATGGATCTAGGGTTTAAAGCAGCCTAGCCCCACTACATTTAGAACCTCAATATAAGTAAAAGACTCGTTGCATTCACGTCGGATTGAATAAATCAAAGAAAAAGGGGTAACTATCATATTTTTAGCCAAAACCAAAATTTAAACCTCAACTGGCAGAATTGAGCGTCCACTTTTCAAGGCACATAACATGTCCGTTTCATGATGGGAATGAGCTCAGAATGGTTCCCTGGGTTTTTTATGATACACACAGACCGTGCATGGAACAAGGAACTCTTCTGGGATAATTAAATCCACTATAGTCCGAATAAGTAATGGTAAATGACAAATACCATAGTTTTTCTTTTTCATGATGCAAGCCCGACGTGGGCAAAGGGTCTCTCGCAAAGAGGTCCCATAAATATAGCTTCCCTCACCAGCTATCTGCAAAGCAGACAGGATCCAGCTTTGTGGGGCTAGGCTGCTTTAAACCCTAGATCCATGTCCCAAAGCTGGATCCTGTCTGCTTTGCAGATAGCTGGTGAGGGAAGCTATATTTATTGGACCTCTTTGCGAGAGACCCTTTGCCACGTCGGGCTTGCATCATGAAAAAGAAAAACTATGGTATTTGTCATTTACCATTACTTATTCGGACTATAGTGGATTTTTATCCCAGAAGAGTTCCTTGTTCCATGCACGGTCTGTGTGTATCATATATATATATATATATATATATATATATATATATATATATACACACACACACACACCACACACACACACACACACACACACACACGAGGGTTGGTACGAAAGTAATGCCTCTCATTTTTCAGTTTATGAATACAATAATATATATATATATATATATATATATATATATATATATATATATATATAAAGCCAGTCTCCAATATTTAGTGGGGCTTCCTCAAGAATGGACTCAACGGTATTAAATCAACTCGAAGTTGTACAGCCTTTTCGTAGGAATTGCTTACCATTACGACTGAACAATATGAAAGAGGATCTGTATTGGCTTCACTTTTGAGACACAAGAATTAGTTGTTTCTACAAATGCTCATAGGAGTTTAGAGAGAAAGCTTTTCTGATAGAAACTTCAGCACCTGGACTCTCCCACTCTCCCAGTCTTTGCCTATTTCTTCAAGGAAGAAGTAATGAGTAATGCAGTATGTTTTGAGTTGTTCTCTTCCCTGGTAACCCAACCAAATCCCATTTTTAAGTTCCTAATACAGTGAGAACACCCAGGTGGTCTATAGAAGTACTTTGGGTACACACTTTCCTTCTCTTCCCTCTTATAGTTTAAGAACTACAGAAGTTTACTCTTTTTACGTCTTTTGGAAGCAAATAATATAATGCACCTTTAACTTCTGACATTCGTGTCAGGTTTAATTGGGCTAAAAGTAATTTTGTTCAATACAGATAGTATGAGTAAATATTTGCAAAGGAGGAACAGGTGCGTAGTTACGGCTCCGGAGGAATGCTGAGGCTACTATGAAAACACTGAGCGGATGCCGAAATGATGAGAGTTTCCAACAGGTCTGGTCAACCGCCCAGATTTTATCCGACACGATTAAAAAGGGGACAGAAGAAACGAGATTTTACATTCAAGGATGCAAGAGCGCCAAGGACCAAGCCTTCGCGTCGCTTGCAAGCACTTATTGGCGAATCGTCAGACGCTTCACAAGTTCAGAACACTGAGGACTATTACCGCGTATTACCGGAGTCTCGACAAAGTCATTGGAGAGATGGAATCACGGTTTGAGTGTAATGACCAAGCCATCCTTTGTGCTCGAGGTGACGTCGTCTTCAACACGCCACCATCTAAGAAGAACCTCAATATTATCTCCTCACTATTACACTATGGACAGAGAAGTTCTGGAAACCGAAAAAATGATATTCATGAATTTTCTCCTTGAAAATCCATCGGATAATGAGAAACGCGGCAATAGTTGCGAAGACAATGTACCAAAACGAGCTCCATGAAGTTTTACCAGAGCCATACAGAGCTGCCACTATTCTCGCTACAATCCCGGCCCCATCATGCTCCGCGGAGAAATCCTTCAGTGGCTTACGACGCATGAAAACATATATTCGCACCACGATGGGGCAGGACCGCCTCACTAGCATTGCTGTCATCAATATCGAACGCGCTTACACGAACAGTACGATCGAAAATGACATGAATAGGATTACTGACATATTTGGCAGAAGGAAGAATAGGTCCTTTCCGAGTGTATTTCCATCGTCAGTCATCCATATTCCAATTGGACATCACTCAACTTGCTAAACCTTGGGTTCGTGATAGTAGTGTAATTTCTTTTGCTCTTACTAAACTATAAATACCATATGGATTGTATTGTATGCGCAGTCATCTACAGAATAGCTTCATTTTCATCTACCATAATGTGCATGTGTGCTCATGTAATATTCAGTATTTGTCAAGAAGATAATGAAGTTTGATTTTTGTAATCATGTAGTATTCAGTGGTTGTAATAAAGATTAAAGTTGAAATATTCAGTATTTTGTGTGGATAATCGAGTTAAAATTCTGTAATCATCCAATATTCATTATTTGGCATCGATGTTAAGTTAAAATTTTGTGAAATATTCGGACATCGTATGTTTTATTAGGGCAAATTTAGAGTGGCACTCCTCAAAAAAAAAAAAAAAAAATGTCCGTACGCCTATATATGAAGCCTTTGCTTCGTCAGTATGATTGATCTTCCGCCTTCGAAAGCATCAAATGAATTGATATTTAAAAATTAAGCTGCATGCTTGAAGTCACACAGTTAGCTGATTTCTTTTTTTTTTTACTTTTGTGCTAATCAATTTCTCATCTTGGTGTGACTTTCTTTACCCGTGATACCTATTCGCCTATATGAAGAGGGAGGCAAATATATTAAAAAGATAGAACCATAAAGAAAAAGCGGAGCAAGTGTAGTTTACGTCCCCCTGTGGTGCCTAGTGTAGTTTACGTTCCCCTACATTATCCTAGTGTAGTTTACTTCCCCTACATTATCCTAGTGTAGTTTGCGTTGGCCAACTTTGTCCGCGTATACCTAATCAAATAAAACGTTAAAACTAACGAAAATATTACGACTTAACCTAACCAATCATCAATTTTATATATATTATATATATATATATATATATAATATATATATATATATTATTATATATATATTATATGATGAATAAAACCACGAAGGAAAGGAAACACAAAATGGTGCTCAAGCGCTTTCGTCTAATGACATCCTCAGTGTCATTAGACGAAAGCGCTTGAGCACCATTTTGTGTTTCCTTTCCTTCGTGGTTTTATTCATCATAAATATTTTTCACGTGTTACCTTCGTGAAATAATTTTCATATATATATATATATATATATATATATATATATTGACGATTGGTTAGGTTAAGTCGTAATATTTTCGTTAACTTTAACGTTTTATTTGATGGATTCATTTAAAAAATGTCTCCTAAAGATCCTAGTGTAGTTTACGTTCCCCGACTTTGACCTAGTGTAGTTTGTGTCCCCTTTTGCGTCAGGGGGATGTAAACTACACTTGCTCCGAAAAAGCTGATAAGTTGCCTTTCTATATCTATACATCTTTCCGGATCACCTGAAGATCAGGGCCCCCAGCCTTCTTTAGTTAGCCTTATAAGGCTAACTAACGAAAATATCACGACCTAACCTAACCAATCGTTAAGTTAACTGTACGCCCTTGACGACTGGTTAGGTTAGGTCGTGATGTTATCGTTAGTTAGCCTTATAAAGCTAACTAAAGAAGACGGGGGGGGGCCTGATTTTCAGGTGATCCCATCTTTCTATCACGTGGATTCACGTCTCAACACCGAATGTACTTTTTTGTTTGACAAGTTGTGTCTCGTGTTTGTTAATTTTGAATTAAAAACATCAAAACTTCTTTAAAAATAACCTTTAATTTATAAAACAACCAAAACTATCCATTTCGATTTAAGTTTTCCATTTTACTTCAGTTTCAATTTTGGCAAAACTTTTCAATTTCAGTTTAAAAAAAATAAGTTTTTATCAGTTTATCGATCCCCCATCCCTGACTTTATATATATATATATATATATATATATATATATATATTAGTGATGTAGCGGATGTCATTTTTTTCACATCCGCGGATGCGGATGCGGATGAGGATGTTTGATTTCAACATCCGCGGATGCGGATGTCTACATTTTCGTTATTTTTTAGGATATATTCGAGATTTGTTGTGTTTAACGTATATAATAAGTTATTATATAGAGAGAGCTGTAGCTATAATGTAATATAATTGATTAATTGTACAATAATTGCTGTACTTTTCTCTGAACATATAAAATAATATCAAGCATCTAACTAATATAGAAATCAATTAGTGAATTCGTCTGCAAATAAATTCGTTTATTTTTTGAGTTTCAGCCACAATTAGAAACCATAATTGTGTTACCAGGATGCGGACGTGAACCCAACTCAAATGCACCCACCACCGACCTCTTTCCCCAACCTCCACCCTTATAGAAAGAGATCTTTAATTAGCTTGATAACTATTTATATTAAGTTTAAAGTTTTATTAGGCATATTTATAAATGAGTAATTAAAAAAAGTAAACTAAGATGTTCATCGTTTAATGTTCAAACTTAATTATAGGAAGGTTATGCTTAAGGAACATTAATTTTTCTGCCTTTTCTGCTGCCAGTCTGTTTCTCTTTTCATCATATATTAATCCAGCACTGCTAAATAATCTCTCGCTTGGTACGTTTGTTGGAGGACAGGCTAAATGTTTCCTTGCAAGTTTACTCAAGTATGGATAGATATTCTGCGTGTTTTTCCACCAACTAATAGGATTGTCACATGCAGCCAGGCGTTTTTCTTGGTGATAGCTCTCGATCATTTTTACTACATCTTTTGACATCGCGTAGGTCTCGTCATTGCTGCTTGACTCAAGAAACTGAGAGACAGATTCTGTGATAGATTTGCTTGTTGAAGGTGTTGGTTCTGTCACTGAAACTTTTATTCTTTTAGTGGGTGGCGAAGCGACAGATTCAAGAGAGTGAAGCTCTTCAACTGCTTTGCCAAGTGATGATTTAACTCGTTCTAATGTACTAGGTGAAAATAACTTAGCTTTGTAACGTGGATCTAAGTAGGTTGCAAGAGAGTAACTTCATACAAGAACAGCCTCTCGTCTTGTCGCTTGCATCACTTTTGCGCACAATGAACTAGTTCTATTAATATAGTAGAATTTGATAAGTTCCACTTATTAATGACGTTTTATCTCAACGGTCCACATCCGCACGACATCCGCAGTCCAAAGTGCGGATGCGGACGCGGATGCGAGGAAATGTGCGGATGTTCCGCGGATGCGGATGCGGATGTGACCTACATCACTATATATATATATATATATATTATATTATATATTATATACACACACAGAGGGTGGTCTATGTACAGGATGGTCTAAAATTACCTAGTAATAATAATAATTATTGGGTTGGTTTAACCTCCTTCGCAACAACTAAGGTCATATGATGGAGGGGACCTACAGCTTTACGTGGGATCCGAACCACGGGTCGCTACATAATCTGGACGTGGAGGACGGTCTCCCATCCAACTACTACCCAGACCCAATGTCGCTAACTTCGCTGATCAACGGGAAGCTGTGTTACGACATTGGCTACGACGTAGCCCAATTACCTAGTAAACTTTTATATGAACGCAATATCTTAACAAAAATTATGCGATATTTAACAATTTTATTTCAAATACAACAACAATAAGAAAAACAACAATAATTGGGTGCTACTATAGCGTGATTCCTACCTCGATTCGGCGGTCTACCTTTTAATTATAGCTTCTTACCTTGTTTACTAATTGCTTGTTTACATTCCAATGTCCATCGCCCTTGACGATTGGTTAGGTTTAGTCATGATTTTTTTCGTTAGTTTTAACGAAAATATCGTGACTAAACCTAACCAATCGTAGGTAGACCACATACTATAGTAGCACCGAAACTATTTTTTAAATAAATAAAATTGAATAATAAATAGCATTTTATATTTATTATATTTTCATTTATACCTTGGATAGGAATAACACTCTACAGTACTGTAGTTTCGAACCAAAACGGGTACGAATCACCCTATAGTATCGAAGTCACCGGTAGGAATCACCCTATAGTATCGAAGTCACCGGTAGGAATCACCCTATAGTATCGAAGTCACCGGTAGGAATCACGCTATAGTAGCACCAATAATTGTTTATTTTTAGATGTTCAAAGTGTCTTCCTTCATCTTGAACACATTCTTCACAACGTCCGACTACTAATCGACAGACGTGAAAGTTTACTAAGCAATTGTAGAACACCCTGTATATATATATATATATAGATATATATACACATTATAACTGCAAACACGCAGTATAATTAACGTAAAGAACGACGCTTTGTATAGGAGAATTATCCGCGCAAGATGAGAGCGAAAGAACGAAAAAATGAGGTATCCACCCGGGAATCGAACCCGGGATCTTCCGATTGCCGGTCAGATATGATAACCACTACACCACAGGCCTCACCCAAACAAATGTCGTAATTCCTCTACATACGCGCAGAAACCAATGCCCCAAAGGGGCACGTCCCGCATGCCGTAACATATATACATTATAACTGCAAACACGAAGTATAATTAACGTAAAGAACGACGCTTTGTATAGGAGAATTATCCGCGCAAGATGAGAGCGAAAGAACGAAACAAATGAAAAAATGAGGTACCCACCCGGGAATCGAACCCTGGATCTTCCGATTGCCGGTCAGATATGATAACCACTACACCACAGGCCTCACCCAAGCAAATGTCGTAATTCCTCTACATACACGCAGAAACCAATGCCCCAAAGGGCGTGTTTGCAGTTATAATGTATATATGTTACGGCATGCGGGAGGTGCCCCTTTGGGGCATTGGTTTCTGCGCGTATGTAGAGGAATTACGACATTTGTTTGGGTGAGGCCTGTGGTGTAGTGGTTATCATATCTGACCGGCAATCGGAAGATCCCGGGTTCGATTCCCTGGTGGGTACCTCATTTTTTCATTTGTTTCGTTCTTTCGTTCTCATCTTGCGCGGATAATTCTCCTATACAAAACGTCGTTCTTTACGTTAATTATACTGCGTGTTTGCAGTTATAATGTATATATGTTACGGCATGCGGGACGTGCCCCTTTGGGGCATTGGTTTCTGCGCGTATGTAGAGGAATTACGACATTTGTTTGGGTGAGGCCTGTGGTGTAGTGGTTATCATATCTGACCGGCAATCGGAAAATCCCGGGTTCGATTCCCTGGTGGGTACCTCATTTTTTCATTTGTTTCGTTCTTTCGCTCTCATCTTGCGCGGATAATTCTCCTATACAAAGCGTCGTTCTTTACGATATATATATATATATATATATATATATATATATATATATGCAGTATATAACGAGTCAATATCTGTTTATAAACTTTACAAGAATCATGAACAACTGAACCAACACATATCGACGGGGCCTAACTTAACCAGCGCTAACCTAACCCAACTCACAGGATATTTGTCGTTCAAATATCTCGTCGACGAATTGTCGTATTATTTCGGAATAACTTATAGTTATCACTTCATTTATCAAATTAACTTAAAGATATGAAAATGTTCTCTTTAAGTATTACGTCAGGAAACTCCTAAAATACACACACACACACACACACCTAGCTGTGGCTAAATCAAGACGTAGAGCAATCGCCGTGTAAAAGAATTTGAGTTACAAGAACAGGAGTCACAATTACAGAACAGCCAAACGTAAAGAAGGTTCTTTGATCACCATTTCCGCACCAAAATACCTAAATAAGTCCGATTACCACAAGTTCAGAAGAGAATTCAGCAAAAGCATATTTATTTCCTCGCTGCAGTAATACGAAGAGCGTAAGGATGTATGAGGGTGATTAGCGGCCATTATCAAGGCGAGTAGCGAGCGAATCAGTGGATAATGGAGGAAAACAAAAGACAAATGAATGCACAAACCTTTTATATATACTGTACACACACACACACACACACACACACACATATTTATATATATATATATATATATATAATATATGTGTGTGTGTGTGTGTGTGTCAAAGAAACCCATTGAATTAAATAAATTGCATTTATAAATTCAGTTTATTTAATTAAGTTTCTCTCTCTCTCTCTCTCTCTGTGTTCTGTTTTCTTCACCTAGACATTAGGTAGACTTCGATAATTGAGCCTCATTTAGTTCCTTTGGGAATCTAGAGAAAAAAAAAATTGTCGCTTCATGAAATTTTGCGAGCAAAGTTTGGAAAAAAATTCCCAATATGAAACACAGCACTCCTTTCGAAGGTCGTGAGATAATACAGAACGATTTCGAAAGGTTGAAGATAATTATGATCACAAGATAATTCCCATAATTTGCTCATTAATTATTACCAGTCTGAAAAATGCGTTCTACAAAAAAGGCAGAAATAATAATAATAATAATAAATAATAATAATAATAATAATAATAAAACCTTAAAAAAAGAACCGAACGAGAATAAAAAAACAAAAAAACATTTGGCGTTAAAAATTCAAAGTTAAAGACCGAAAAAATATTTAACGACAGCTTCTAACATGTATTAGAATGACATGACTGAATCTGCAAAACAACACTAAAGCGCATAACGAGTTTTCTTTTTAAGAGCTGCCGCTACATATTTTTCGTTTTTAAACTTTGAATTTTTAACGCCAAATGTTATTCTTGTCCCGTTCTTTTTAAGGTTTATTATTATGCGCACAAAAAAGACACCTTTTTGCAGGACGCATTTCTCAGATTGGTCCATGATTTTTGAAGGCGACCCGTTTTTTGCGCAAAATTAGCGCTCATCCTGCCAAAGAGGCCTTTTTTGTTGACTTAGCAGCAAATGAAATTGTGAATTTAAATAATATCAATCGTTAAGCCAGTGAGAACTTAACATATTTACTTTAAGCTCACGAACCACTTACATTTTGAGTGCAGCTTCGCACAAATTTGGCTTCACTGGCTTTGGATGTGAAGCTCAAAATTTTTATGGCTGTGGTATTTTTGTAAGTTTATGGACTTGCTTTCCCTCGATTTCCCCTCCTTACTGCATATATATATATATATATATATATATATATATATATATATGCAGTAAGGAGGGGGCCAAGGGCGAATGCCCGCGCCCGCACACACACCCCTCACATAAAACACAAAGAAGAGAGCCGAAATGAAGGTCCAGGGTTTTCGAGATGCTTGACCAGTCTGCGTTTGAAAGATTGGAGGTCATAGACAGGGGGAAAGATGGATTGAGGAAGATTGTTTCACAGTTGATCGGTTGAGTAGATGAAAGATTGAAAATACCGATTCACCCTTACGCTAGAGAGTTTGACAGAAAAGGAATGGAAATGTGTAGATAGTCTGGTACTGCGTGCTCTCTTTAAAGGAGGAGGCATGCAGTTAGAGAGTTCAAAAGAGCAGTGTCAGTTATAATAGCGACAGTAAAGAGAGAGTGAGGCAACAATGTGGCTAAGACAGAGGGATTGAAGACAATCACTAAGAGGCGGAGAAGTGATGAGACGAAAAGCCTTCGATTCCATCCGGTCAAGTAGAGCTGTGTGGGTTGATCTACCTCACACATAAGAAGCGTACTCCATACAGGGGCGGACAAAACCCCTGTACAGAGACAGCAACCGAGTATGAAGAAACTGCGGAGCCGGTACAGCACACCTAACCTCTTAGAAGCTGTTTTAGAAAGAGAGCATGGAACGTTAAAAGAAGAGGAAGGATTGAGTTAAAAAAAATATAAAGTCTCTTTTTTTAGACAAAAATATCACCTCGCAATAACTCTATCCAACTTCTTCTCTTTGAGAAGAAGTTGGATGGAGTGTGGACCCACCAGGAACGCAAATTTGATTACAGAGCCGACATTCTTTGTACTAATCTCGACCGCCACCAGACAGAACACATAACCGAAGGCGAAAATTCGGAGCTGGAGTCACAGGCTTGATGGCCTCTTCCAGAAGACTTCTGTGAGTATCTGTGAGCATAACCACTTCATAACTGTAGTCTTCCATAAACTCCCTTTCGCAGGACCTGGTGAGAGATTCTATATCTTTTACTCGTTCCAAACTTAAACAAAATTTTATTAGTACGTACTTCCGAAGGTCATGAAATTTTCTCTCGTCATTTTATTTTATAAAATATATTATAATATAGCAAAAATTTTCCATTTCAAGTGATTATAACAACACGTTCAGAAGATGCTTGAGTAAAAATTTTCCAGTACTATAGTTCATAATAAGTTACATACTGTATTAGAGCTAATGTCATAACACCGCTTCCCGTCGATCAGCGAAGTTAAGCGACACTGGGTCTGGAAAAGAATTGGATAGGAGACCGTCCTCCGAGTCTAGTTTATGTAGCGGCCCCTGGTTCGAATCTCACGTAAAGCGGTAGATCCCCTCCGTCATAAGACCTTAGATGTTGCGAAGGAGGTTTAACAACAACATCAACTAACTACATATTGTATCGAAGGTCGTCGTCTAATTCAAGTTACCGTACGTTGGTTATAACAACATTATATTCGTACATTAAAGAAACCAACTAAATTATCAAATTTGCCGCCAAAATGGACATCAAATATATTTTCGTCTGAACTTCTGGTTGGTTTCCTTCCATAAAAATTTAAAGACCAAACGCCGGATTCATTTTGTTCGTCTAAACTTTAAACGAACCAAATGAATCCGGTATCGTTTTTATTACTGATTTTAGACTCTAAAGTCAGTAATAAAAACGATCTTTTGTTGTCAGCGGTAGTTCTCATACTCATAAATAAACCTAATTTGGATGATGATGAGTTTCTGGGGTTGCTCAACCTCTTTTGTAACGCCAAAAGTCATATGATGGAGGGGGCCTACGGTTTTATGTGGAACCCGAATCAAAGGTCGTTACATTATTTGGACGCCCTACGGGGGATTTTATCCACTCCTAGCGTAGCATAGTGTAACCTAACAACCTAAAAATTTTGCCGATAAAATGTTGCATTGACGTAAAGATCGACCCCCACTCCGTAATTTAAACACCCAGAAATAAACACCAAAACATACCAACTAACCATCCTTATAACGAAATTCTTCAGATAACATTAGTGATTAGACTACCGGTGAACCCAGACACAGACTGTCTGAAGCCAGCCTGATAAATAGTGAGAAGGGAGCAGTGTTGACTCCGCTACACGTAATTAACTCGACTCAGTTCTCCTTTAAAAGGGGACTTATTTTCCCCGATTGGTACCGACCGCCTTGTTGGTTTACGTCGTCGTCGTTGGCCTAGGCAAGCTACGGCTTGGGACCGTAGCGCATCTATCCGGTATAGGTTAACCTGGATGATGTAGCCATAAGCACTGCCGCTAGTTAAGTGCCAACCAGTGATTATCTCACTAGCCGTATTGAGTCCGTTAGGCGAAACTGCGACAGTACCAAAGGTGGAAAATATAACCTTTGGTTTTCTATTATTTATTTGTAAAATGGACATGGTATTAGATTAAAATAAATATTTGAATATAAATAATTAACTGACAATTGTGATATATAATTAATTATGTTTACATACAATAAAATAATATAGTATACATAAAATTAGTATTAATGTGGTTCACAATTGAATTATAATGGGGTAACTAATTTAAAATGAATTTATACTATTCCGAAATTCAAGACGGTAAAATTAACATTTAACTTGAAACTAAAATAAGAGTATTCACTACAGCCTCAATACCCTCACTTGGACGAATGACGTATTGCGGAACAACAATCAACTGACTACGTCACTACTGGCTTACGTTTGCAAGTGTTTACCAAAATCTTCAGCTGATATCTTCCTTTTAATTAACAGTTTTAATAATTTTATAATTTTTTTAATTTTTACATTTTAAATTTTACCAGTTTTAATTTTCTTCTCTTTATAATTTATTTTGATAAGTTTTGTGTAAGTTCCTTTTGAACTGTAAATTTCGTTGTAATTTACAGTCCTTTCAAAAGAACTGAAAACTGATTTTCGAAAAATCTGGATATTAAAATAGTTTTATTTTGGTTTATATATATATATTTAGACCGTTTCACGATTATATGGTAATTTTTCAAATTGAATTTGGATAAACGCACACACTTTTATTTTTTTATACAAAGGAAGAAAAACAAATAGACAAAATATCATTTTATTTGAATGGTAAAAAGGCACCCCTCAGATGGCACTTCTTTTACATTAATGGATAATTAGAGCAAATATAAGACAACGAAAAATATGTTTTAAAACAAAGCGACTTAAATTCTATTTAAGACATATATTGATTAAGAATATAGGGATTTCAGTGGCTGAGGGACTCCTTTCTCTGATTTTCAATGATTTGAAAGGCTAGTTGTCTCTCTTCCTCACTCTTTGTGAGCTTCTCATTAAACTCTGTAGCCAGTTTGACTCCTCGTTCAGCACAGTCGTTGATTACTTTGACTGCCATGACCCGATTACGGTGCTCCTCAATGTCTTCAAGTTTCTTGGGAATTTCTATTTTCAAACACTTGAAGAAGTCTTGTGTTTGAGTTGTGACAAAACTGGTAATCTTTAAGTCATTGGGGTTTTGCAACATTCGGGGGTCCACCTTTCTTGCCCTCACTTTTCGAGGAGGCGCGTGGTGAAGGTTGTGGAGCATTAGAACCTTATCATCTTCAGTCACGAGGTTTGAGAAAAAGCCAAATCCTACAAGATCCTCACTCAAGTACCAACCATGGTTCTGAAGTTTTTTGAGGGCTGTAGCACCCACTTCCTTATCAACCTGGATCTTGTAGATATGTAGCATCTTGAGGAGGGCCAAATCATTTGCTGGAGCATCAATTCCAACTGGAGATGTATACCAAGCTTGAAGATAAACTGTCACTGAAAAGGCGTTTATTCGTATCAGAGCTTGTTTTTCATGAGGGGTGAGAAGGAATTGGTTCCTAAATAAGTAATTTTTTAAGGAATAGATGCCCTTTCCCATCCATCTAGCTCTGCTGTAAGCTCCTGGGTAGTGGAATCTGCTATCAGAGCCTTTATTTGTTTTAGGCATTGGACAACCAAGGAAGATAAGTGCAAGTTCTAAGTATTCCCTGTAGTCACCTCGAGTGTGGCCCTCTTGAAGTTTGGAGTTGATGAAAGAAATAAGCTTGTCTCTGTGCTTCAAGATCCAATGATCTAAAGATTCTGAGGTGAGATCTTTGGGTTCATAGGGCTTGTAATTCTGCTGATCAATGTTATCCCAACAATCTCTGAATCGATTGAATAAGGGAATTTGTGGACCAGAAGAAGAAAAACATGTCAAAAACTGGTGATAAGAAGCTCGTGGATATGGTGGCGGCATGCCAGAAAAGGAGTGATCTCTGAAGGGCCTTTTGGATGATGGTACAAGCCCCAGCATGGATACCTGTATTGCTTGCAGTAGTATCAAAACAAAGGCCTGCTACCCACTCATTTACTTGTGGCCATTGCTTCAAGACCTCTAAAACTGCTCTCCCCATTTCTTCTCCCGTTCCAGAAATAAGCTTTGGAATAGACAGTAATTTTTCTAATTCGCCTGCACCAGTCACAACAATGGGCATTACATCAATCTTACCCCCATGCATGGATGGAAGAAGCTTTCCATCAAAATGAATTATTAAAGGGGTATTTGGTTGGAAACTGGCTTTAATGTCTTCTCCCATCTGCATCCGTGTTGATCGCCGAGACCTGTAGATAGAGGATGATGAAAGTGTGATCTCTTCAATTTCCACTCCAGCAGCTGAAAGGGCAGGTGCCACAATGTGCATAGCAGCTCTTGCAGATGTTCCAGTGCGGTCCAGAGCAGCCAAGAACTTTTTATCCCTAACAATTACAACCTGGTTCAAGCTTCTCCTTTTTTGAAGATGATGATGAGAGTGCTCTGTAGAACATTCATCACCAGATGATTCTTCACTTCCTCCTGAACCGGAATTTTTACATTGGTTGAGATCCACAACCTTTGTCAATTGCCTCATTTCTTCCTTTGATTTCCTGCGAAGTTTTTTCCATTCTTTCCATGCTTATCTGTCGTGCTTTTGCCTTTCTTGAAAACTCCTTGTCTTCTGGACCCATAATCATTTTCCGATCGTTCCTTTGATCCTTAAGAAAATCTTTATCCTCCTGCAATTTTATTTCTGTTTCCACTTCTGAATGAGCTACATCGAAAAGCTTCTTTAAGCTGGTGACAAATTCTGCTTCATTCTTCTCTTGGGTAGGAGTTCATCGAGTTCGGTTCTTGACCAGCCCTTCATGCTTATTGTAAAGCCTTTTAAGCTTTGAGACAATATAAGGCTTGTGGGATGTAATTAAGGAGGCTTTTTCCCACATAGCAATAACTTCGTTGGCTACAGTTGCGCAAGCTACAGAGACATTTTGCTTTCCCACCTTAATGTGATAAAAAAGACGTTTAAGGACATCACTGTTAGTTGGAAGCTGCTTCTCAGAAAAACCCTCTTCCAGCACTTGTCCGACCAACCAGACTTCACACTTGTTTCTGGTTTTTGCCATAATTCTGAGAGAAAAGTTTTACCACCTGTTAGTCTTAATAATAATATAATATAATCATTAATCACTCACCTAAATTATATTATGACTTGATTACTGTAAGAAAGTTGTAAAGTACATGAAGTAACCTTTCTAGAACAGTAAACTTGTGAAAATATCAGTAATTATATATTATAGATGAAAAAGCAAATAAAACATCATATCCATAAAGGAAAAAAATGGAAATTCTAGAATAGTTATCCTGAAGGAAGAATTTTCTAGAATTCTCTCTAAAGAATATATGGGGTTACTGGACCATTCCTGAAAATGACCTACTTATCTTCCAATTTTATTTATGAATTTTATATACCAAATTTAAGAGGACATCACAAAATAAATAAATATATTTGCCAGAAAAATGAAAATTTTCTCATGAGGGGTAAAATAGATATGCATTGAGGGGTGGGATAACAATAAGCTCTTGTCTTAATATTTTGCATGAAGTCTTTATTCATGACATATTACTTTCTTAGTATGTGTGCGTTGAGCCATCATAAATTTCGATTTTTCGAAACAGCCTAATATATATATTATATATATATATATATATATATATTAGGTCGAAAAGTTACTTTTTGAAAGTAATTAGTTACATTTATTTGTCTGTAAAAGTAATACGTAAAGTTATAAGTTACTGGACTGATGAACTGTTAACTCGTTTAAATTACAGATAAAAAGTAATGGAGTTACTTTCTAGTTAGTTCAAGGTTTGGATCACCTGAAGATCATGGCCCCCAGCCTTCTTTAGTTAACTTTATAAGGCTAACTAACGAAAATATCACGACTTAACCTAACCAATCGTCAAGGGCGTACAGTTGCCATAACGATTGGTTAGGTTAGATCGTGATATTTTCGCTAGTTAGCCTTATTTTCACTGATGGCTTGTTTGTTTATCTTGTTTGTTCACATTGGAAAATCCGACTTAAAATTCTCTGGCAATGTCCCCGAGCTCTTAATAAGAGCTTAAGAGCTGACTAAAGTTTTAGTCCATCTTGGCTTAAGAATTTAAGATCTGACTTAAGTTTTAATCAGTTTTTGATGAATTGGGAACAGCTGCATGAAGTGTATCCACGAAAGCTAGACTGCAGGTGAGCGTAGCCTACAAAGAACCTACATGACAAGAGCCAAACAGCATACGACATGTAGCTAACAAGAAGTGAACGATATAAATATTATGTGGTGGTGGTCATACTTTGAAGCTCAAAATTGCATGGCAGACTAAACCTTTTATTTTAAATGTGAAACTAGAGTAAGTGTAACTTATAAAATTACAAGTTAGTTAAGGAAGTAATCGAGTTAAGAGGTCGGTTACTCTCTTTCCAGAGTAATTCAGTTTCGCGTCAAATTACTGAAAAAGTAACTGTCACAGAAACAGTTGCTTGTTACCGTGTTACTTCCTCTCTCTCTCTCTCTCTCTCTCTCTCTCTCTCTCTCTCTCTCACTTATAGATAGATAGACAGTGTGTGTGTGTGTGTGTGTGTGTGTGTGTGTGTGTTTTAAAGAATAAATAAAGAATGCGCTCGCTAACGTCAACGAAACTCGACAGACGGGTTAATTCCCAGTCAAGGGAAAAAAAACCGATCGATTTCGAGAAATGTAGGTCGAAGGTCAAGGTCAGAAAGTCGGATCATGATTTGATTTATTGCTTTAACGGGGATTTGCACTCTACGAAGAGTAACTCTCAAATAAAATGAACTGAAAGCATAATCAGAATGCCATTTTTATATAAGTTTTAATTCCCACCAATGAAATGATCTCTGATTGGAGCGAGATTGCTATCGTAAATTACATTTGGGTATATAAAGCCAAATTTGTTAGAGAGACAAATTTGAAATCTAATTAGATTATTCTGCGAGAGTATCTACGATGCGATGAAAACTTTGGCTGGCAACGAATAAGATCATAATAGACACTCTCTCTCTCTCTCTCTCTCTCTCTCTCACCTCTTCCCCTCTTTTACTCTCTCTTCTTGAGAGAGAGAGAGAGAGAGAGAGAGAGAGAAAAAAAGAAGGGAGTTGAGAGAGAGAGAAAAAAAAAGAAGAAGAAGGGAGTTGAGAGAGAGAGATAAAAAACCAAGGGAGTTGAGAGAGAGAGAGAGAGAAAAAAGAAGGGAGTTGAGAGAGAGAGAGAGAGAGAGAGAGAGAGAGAGAGAGAGAGAAAAAAGAAGAAGGGAGTTGAGAGAGAGGGTGCCAGGGAAAATTTTATACACACTCAAATAGTGTGCAAGATTTGGTCTAACCTTTTCTTGAACTGATCCACAGAGGAACTGTTCACAACTTCTGAAGGTAACCTGTTCCACGTGTCACAGATCTTATACGTAAAGTAATTCCCACACACACTAGTCCTAAACCGTTTCAAATCCAACTTCCAACCATTGTTGCGAGTTGGGTTATCATTTAAACTAAACATGCTTCTAAAATCGACATCGTTGAACCCGCGTAAGAGCTTAAAAACCTCAATCAGTTGACCGCGCAGCCTCCGAGTTTCCAGCGAAAACAAGTTCAGGGCGCGTAACCGTCGATTGTAGCCCATATGCCTAACGGAAGGGATTAACTTTGTGGCCCTCGCCTGCACTCGCTCCAGCCTCTCAATATCTTTCCTGAGGGTGGGCGACCAGAACTGCACAGCATATTCCAGGTGCGGCCGAACCAGGGAATTGTACAGAGAGAGCACAATCTCCTTGTTCCGAAACTGAAATTGCCTCCTGATATAACCCAATAGCTTCTGGGCTTTCTTTTCCACCTCTACACACTGTTTGGTAAACTTAAGGTCGCTGCTAATTAGCACACCCAAGTCCTTTTCTAAGTCAGTCACCTCGATATTACTCCCCAACATCGAGTAGTCCGAGTTGGGATTGGCGTAGCCAATGTGCATCACTTTGCATTTACCCAAATTAAACGGCATTTGCCATTTTTCGGACCATTCTCCTATCCTACCTAGGTCCGCTCGCAGTTGCTCGATCGCTTCGGGCGTCCCAACATTGGCCCCAAGCTTGGTGTCATCAGCAAATTTGGCGATCCGACTGACGATGCCACCGTCGATATCATTTATGTAAATGATAAACAACAGTGGCCCCAAAACGGAACCCTGAGGAACCCCACTAGTGACCGAGGCCCAACCCGAACTAGCCCCTTTAATTACAACCCTCTGCCGCCTATTCCTCAGCCAGTTTTCAATCCACCTACCTATTTCCCCACCGATGCCCAGCGCGCGCACTTTCGCCATTAGCCGGCGGTGAGGTACCTTATCAAAGGCTTTCTGAAAGTCGAGATAAAGTATATCAATCGCCCTACTCTTATCATACTCACTCAACATGACGTGGAAAAACTCGAGCAAGTTGGTGAGACACGACCTATGCCGTCTAAACCCATGTTGGGAGTCCCCAAGCAGCTTGTAGGAATCCAAATGGTCAATGATCCTATCCGCTATTATCCCCTCTAATAATATAATTTACCTACAACTGAAGTGAGACTAATGGGACGATAGTTCCCTGGACTTTCGTGATCCCCTTTCTTAAAGATAGGGGTCACATTGGCTTCCCTCCAGTCACCAGGCATCTGGCCCGTCTCCAACGATTTGTTGAAGGCTGTAGCCAGGTGGGGAGCCACCTGGTCGCGCACTTCTCGCAACACTCTGGGTAGAAACTGGTCTGGCCCAGGAGCCTTAAACGCGCTCAGTTTGTCTATTCTATCGGCAACGACTGTCGCTGTACATCGAACACTATCCAGGCCAGCACCTCCGTGCCTCACGCCTGGCTCGGGGATGACGCGGGTATCCTCCTTGGTGAACACTCCTGCAAAGTACTCATTAAGCACATTAGCGATGTCCGCGTCGGAGGTCCGCAGAAGGCCGCTTCTAATGGGCTTTCTACTATTAACATAACTGAAGAACTCCTTAGGGTTCCCCTTGCAGAGGCTTGCCACCCGTATTCTTCGTTACGTTTCGCTAGCCTAACCTTCGCTTTCACTTCCCTACACAGGCGGACCGTGACCCGACAATTCAGCGCAGGACAATTCAGCGCAAGACAATTCAGCGCAAAGACAATTCAGCGCAAGACAATTCAGCGCAAGACAATTCAGCGCGAAAATACCAACAAAGAAGAAGAAAGAACAAATCCAGAGGGAAGAGAGGCTTGCAACTGTTAGGTTAGGTTAGGTTAGGTTTCGTTTTTGAAATAAAATCTTAATTTTAACAATTCTAACAAATTTTGTTTTTTTAAATAAAATTTTAATAATTATACTCCTTTGAATTTTATCTCCGATTTGTCACTCCTTCGTTATGTCACTCCTTCGTTACGGTATTTATGTCACTCCTTTGTTATGTCACTCCTTTAAAATGTCACTCCTTCGATACAGACCCAATTTAGCATATATATAAATATACAAATTTTTCTCTTTTTTATTTATTGCGATTTATTTTTATTATTTTTAACTAAACTTTTAACTGTACTGACTTGCGCTGAATTGTCGGCGCTGAATTGTCTTGCGCTGAATTGTCTTTGCGCTGAATTGTCGGCGCTGAATTGTCGGCGCTGAATTGTCCTGCGCTGAATTGTCGGTGCTCCCGGACCGTGACCCGACAATTCAGCGCAGGACATACGCTTCAGTGTTCTCATGGGAACGATTGGCCTTCGCCCTCCTATACGCTACTTTCCTATTTCGGATAGCTGAAGCGATGTCACGATTGAACCACTTAGGCTGCGTTGAAGCATGGGTGACCGGTTTTGATGGTATGGCAGCAGACTGCAGCACCATAAACTCGTCCCGGAATGCACTCCACACTCCCTCAACATCGCCACCGACCTTGAACCCCATCTCACCTACGCTATCCCTGATGCTAACAAAGTCCGCCCGCCGGAGATCGAGCTTACTGCCTCTCGAGTTACTACGCTTCACCCGAGGGACGCACACACGGAACCTAATCAGACCGTGATCACTCCCGCCCAACGATTCGTCAACGGTGAGGCCAGTGACGAGGTTGTCGTCGGTCGTGAATACTAAGTCTAGAACGCTTTCGCCTCGTGTAGGCTCATTGACCCACTGAGTGAGGAAGTTCTCATCAGCAAAGTCAACTAGCCTCCTCCCTTCAGCATCAGCAGTCCTGTCTTCCCACTTTATGCCGCGACAGTTGAAGTCTCCTAAAACTACACACACCCTATCCCCTAGCAGGCTACTAAGTTCGGTGTACAGGGCTGTATCCTCCTCGAGGAGGAGATGCGGAGGTCTGTACACCAAGATTAACCTATAGTTCATCCCTCCCACATTCAGATCGACGCCAAGCAGCTCCCGTTCCGACCGGAACTGGCAGTCAACCGGACTCAACGTGTCTCTGACGTATATTAGTACCCCACCCCCCTCCCCACGGGTGCGGTCTTTACGAAACATTCTATACCCGGGAATTTCGAACTCCCCAACGTAGTCCCTACGATCAGTATGAATCCAGGACTCAGTGATAGCAACGATATCCTGGTATTCTGATGCTAAGAGCGCCCGTAGCTCGCAAAACTTGTTCCTAATCGACCTAGCATTAAAAAGCATTGCACGGAGGGAGCCTTCCCTATTCTGACCGCCGCCTAGCACGACCCGTTTCCCGAACAGCCAGGGCTGTCGGGAGTTGAAGAGCCCCTCACTAACGAGGGGGCAACTTCCGCAGGAGCCTGAGCCCCCTCCAACGTAGAAGGAGGGTCACCCACCTGTACCTGGACGCACCCTTCAGTTGAAGGTAAGTCCGCGTCCGCCACCGGCTCATCATCATCTCTCCCCGGTGGGGCCCCATCATCTCTCCCTGGACTCGACCTCACTATTCTGTGTAGGTGCCGGTCGAGCAGCGCGCCTAGCACACCTTTACTCTTGTTGAGAGAAAGAGAGAGAGAGAAAAAAAGAAGGGAGTTGAGAGAGAGAGAGAGAGAGAGAGAGAGAGAGAGAGAAAAGAAGGGAGTTAAGAGAGAGAGAGAGAAAAAAAAAAAAAAGAAGAGTTGAGAGAGAGAGAGAGAGAGAGAGAGAGAGAGAGAGAGAGAGAGAGAGAGAGAGAGTTTTGAGAGAGAGAGAGAGAGAGAGAGAGAGAGAGAGAGAGAGAGAGAGAGAGAGCGCTAAATAAACATCATTCAATTTTAATGCATATAGCCTCGTTGCAACAAAGAAAAATGCAGAAAAATTTATTTCGTATTTTATATTAAAGAGAATGAGACCCGCTTATATTTAGACATGAGTCCTTCAATATCATACAAGCGTGTCCTAATACAGTTCCTATCACTTTTTAAACCAATCTATCGCACATAAACTTTCTATATATAAAAATTTGCTTCGAGCGGAAGTATCGAACCTTGAGGGATAACGTTCAGTACCTTCGCTAAATTAAATGTATGCCGTACCACTTCGCAGATATAATAAATTTATGAAATTGGCGTTACTTACAAACACCCAGAGTTAGAGCTTCATTCGGGTCTCTCAAACAGCTAGATCACAAATAACAGTTAAGAGATTATACGAGATCCAGCGAGAGATTTTGCGCAATATAAATTGGGTTAAATCACTAATATTTATGGCCATTTATTCAAACGTTTTAATGTAAAATTGTTGCTCGAGAGCGGTTTAAGAAGACAAGTAGGATCAGGGGATACGTGAAAATTGAAGAAAAATGTGATGGAAACGTGGCACAAAGTATATATATAAGCGAAAATACTATATAAAACATACCAGTTTATATCCATTTTATATTGGAAGCGTATAATAAATATATTATCATGTTTTGTAATCTTGTTTGAAAATTCCTAACACGTTTATTTGATTACCTTTCACTGTATGCTCAATATTATATCTTAAACCAATTACGTAGGCGAAAGTGTGTGTGTGTGTGTGTGTGTGTGTATATATATATATATTTGCAAAGCTTAAGATTTTCATGGCTGCGTTTTTTTCTATAGTTTTATTGATCGAATAATTGACTCCAACCATTTTACTGAGGCTGAGGGCCCCAACACCGCAGGTCTAGCTAAATGGGCCCGTAGGTTCCACTATAGCTGGTATATATTAATCATGCAACTGGACCGGCTTAAAAAAAAAAAAAAATGCTCCGAACCACTATTTTTTTAATCTTTGCAAGCATTTTGTGTGAGATTTAGCCATACTATTTGCTTGCTTTAATATGTAATACAAATAACGCTAAAATAACACGTTTGTTTTATAATATTCACATTTATTTTTCCTTAAACTATTAAAAAAATAACTACAATTCCTTCCATTTCCTGTTTTTTTTAGGAATTTTTCCTAAAAAAAAAATGACCTACAAATGTTTCAATCAAGCTAGTAGTATGACCGCAAAATGTTCGAATGCATATGCAATTGCAATGTTGATCAATTGCTGCAAGGTGCCAGCCCCTTCCCCCCTGTGGGGTGGGGGTAATGGGGAGGGGTTTATGTAACAAGGGGTGGGGGTTAGCCCCCAAGTTGCATAAAGGGGGTGAGGGGTTTTAGGGGGAGAGGGAGAATGACCTCCCCCCTAAAGGGGTAACCCTAACGTGCCCTCGCCGTAGGCGAGTTTGCGAAGCACAAGCCCCCGCCCGTATGGCAGGGAACCGAAGGCTTTGCTTGTATAATTGTAAAAATTTATCATAGTTTAGTATCTGCACTAATGTGCAGATAATGATCTTATCGGAAACTCTGCTATGTAACAAGTTAATATTGTCGAACTTGTTATATTATTTAAAGCGAAAGAGAAATTTCCAAGAAATAGTATATATATATATATTATATATATATAATATATAATATATATATATATATAATATATGGGAATGAACTCAGAATGGTCCCCGAGTTTTTATGATACACACAGACAGTGCATGGAACAAGGAACTCTTCTGGGAAAATTAAATCCACTATAGTTCGAATAAGTAATGGTAAATGACATTACTTATTCGAACTATAGTGGATTTAATTTTCCCAGAAGAGTTCCTTGTTCCATGCACTGTCTGTGTGTATCATATATATATATATAATATATATATATATATATATATATATATATATATATATATATATATATATATATATACATATATATATATATATACAGTATATTCGTCATGAAATTAAATTTTATAGATTTTCTCATTATTCATTATTCATTATTATTCATATATATGTATTTTGTTCTCGCGTGTACTATCGAGGTTTATGATAGGAGAAGAAGTGAAATTGTATTACACTCATTCATTTGAGTTAGAAGGTTAAATGCTCTTAAAATAAAGTTTCTATGGAGTAAAAACTTAAATTATAGGTCATTACCATTCATGGAATATGTAAGAAGGATTTAAAGTTTTTTATTACACTGGAACTATTTTATTTTCATTTTTGTTTCACGTCATATTCGAACTTTTAAATTTTTACACCATGATCAAGTGGGCAATTCAGCAGTGTTCCAATACTGTAGAGTCCTATTTTCAAAATGGCGGCTCCATAATTGCTGTTCAGAGAGATTACCGACGAAAATTTCATCAGAAGATTGATAGCTTCTTAAGACCAGTACTAGATGAAAGAAACCTATAAAATATGTGGTTCCGGCTAGACGGTGCAACTTGTTATACGTCGAGACCAACAATAGCAATGTTGGGTGAATTATTTACAGACTGATCTCTCGTCATGGAGATTTTATAAACTGGCCAGCGAGATTCCCCGATCTCTCCGATGCAGAATTCCTCTTGTTGGGGTTCTTAAAAGAAAGACTTTACTTGAACAAACCAAGGACAGTACATCATAAGAAAAACGTAAAGGAAGACATACACAACATCACTGAAGACACTTTGAGGAAAGTAATGGGGAGTGTTGTTCCAAGAGTTCGCCAATGTGTTGTTGCAGCTAGTGGTAGATATTTAAATGAATCATTTCTCATAAATAGTCTAAGTAGAATCTTAATGAGTTACTGTTTCTGAAAATATGTGACATTTGTTTAACAGTCAGGTGGTTTTTGTAATATTGTGAATTAAAATGCCTTTACAATTTTTGACCCACCCTATATATAACAAGTAAAAGGAAGAAAATGGATGAAGACATACCCGGGTTCAACTATTTGCGTACAGGCGTTAGGAGCAAGTTTTCTCTATATAAGTTTGGGGATCCTAACGCCGGGTATACTAACCCCAAGAGGAGGCTGGCAGGCCCCCTAAAACACATGTACCAATAGCGAACACCGACACCTCTCTAGATTTTCTCTCTTTCCAATGCTCCCTTTTCGAAAGAGTTCAAGGATAACTCTTTTAAATTTCCTTTTTAGGCTTTAAACAAAATGTGGTGATTTCACTCGAGTAATTCTATTTTCAAAAGAATTTTGTTCATTATCTTCCGTCACAAAATTTCAAGTCATTTGTAGATGTAAAACTAATTTTTCATTTTACAAAAAAAAAAAAAAAAAAAAAAATTATATATGTATCCAATCGCGCATGTTTTTAAATAATGCAAAATTTACCCCACCAGGATTAAAAACCCAAGCAGGACATCTCGAGTAGAAGGCGCGGGCACTACCACTGTGCATACTTACAAGATAAAGGCTAACACAGTTTGGCGCATATTTCAACAACCAAAAGGAACATACAACACTCGCTACCAGAGGTGTTTTAAGTGCTAGTCCCCCTGCACGCGAGACAGTGGCAGCATTTTATTCAAGCATGGAAGTCCCTTAGATGGAAATATCACGTATGAACACGTATGTTTTGATTCGACTGACTCTGAATGAAATTCTGTCATTGCCTCGAGTGCAGGGGGTTAGTACGGAAAGCACCTCTGGACATGAAATAGTTATGATACCTCGGGTGTTAAAATATGCGCTAGGTTGTACAAACTTTTACCCTGTCGTGGCATAATGGTTAGTACTTTCGCCTTCTACTCAAAAAGTAGTGGATTCGAATCCTGGTGTATAGATAATTTTACCAAATATATATATATATATATATATATATATATATATATATATATATATTGCCATATGATTTTTATTTACAATGAAATAAAATTCACACAACTATAGGTTCGAACCTTGATTTGGGGGGGGGGGGAAATCGCTTTTGCGAGCATCTACCCTTGGCCCCTCCTTCTTGCATAAAAAAAATTACTTCTTACTATTTTACTTGGCATGAAATTATACAACACACACACACACACACACACACACACAAAAAATAAATAAATATTCTATACAAGAATTTATTACTGTCATTACTCGTTTTAGTCTCCCGAAATATACCACAGAAAATTTTTGGAGAAAGAATTTTTAAAACTATTTGTTTGATAAGTGTTTCGGGCACGAAAAGATGATTTTAAAGGATAGTTGACCACGAGGTCCTTGAATGACCATGAAAGTAAGTTTCAAGGTTTAGTTTGATAGATGTTTCAGCCAATATGTCGTTCAGTTGCTTGAAGCATGTAATTTGGTTAAGGGTTTTAGTACTCCCTATTTCTTTGCACGAACAGAGTTGCTCTTCGATGTTATGCATACATATATAGGAGGAGAGGCAACAAGTCTGACCTCCGTGAAATGAGGAATCATCACATCGAACATTTGAAAAAAAAAAATATATATATACACACACACACACACACACACACACACCACACGATCGTTCGGCTTCCATTTAATGTTAATTGTGAAATAGTTAAAGCAGCTTATGAGAAGTCATTCAGAATAGGAGTTGAAGGTTATGCAGGCATGTAATGTGATATTAGACACCACACACACACACACACACACACACACACACAACATGTAGAGTTTAACTATTGGACAACTGTGTATGGCTTACATATGTAACCGAGATTACTATTAACACTATCTTACATCAGCAACACTGAAACTTTAAGCAAACATTCTAATTATCGTAGCAATTAAACCACTTTCCCCTAAAACGCCGATGGATATAAATGGTTCTAAGTGGTTCATTATTTATACATTAATCCAGTGTCATCCTAATTCGATCTGGGAATGCGCTTGATTATTTGGCTCATTGAATAAGGACCAATCGATGCTTCCCCCAATTACAATCGTCTAATTACGAACTTTGATGAGAATCCGCACAGTCGTCTCGCCTTTCCAATCATTTCAACGGTCCGCATAAATCCGACCCAATATCGTTTTCTCGCAAGAGAGATGGATCGGTCCGTACCAGAGATTCAAAAGGTTAAAATAAGGCTTTAGATGTTTCTATCTTCTATATCAGTTCAGATAAAGGGATAAAGCTTTTGCATCAATATATTAAAAGTACGTGATTATGCTTACTACATGCATACATACATAAATAGATACGTACATATATAAAAAAGTACATGGCTGGAAAAAAAAAGCATATTCTTTCATAGCCAAAAATAAGCATGGTTACCGTGGTTGGTACGTTGACCCTCTTCATATACTTTAGTAGAGTGAATAAGATATACAAAAAGATATGCCAAAAAAACTGCATGGCATTGAGTGCAAGTTGCAGTGTTTTGCAGTGAAGGCAACATCTTATGCAAATATACAGTATATATACAGTATATATACACAAAGGGTGGATAAAAGTAGATAGGCATCACGATGTTACTGTATTATTTATTGAATTTTATTTTATTTTTATTTACTTTTGTCCTCTCTGTCTGTCTGTGTCTCTGTCTGTATCTCTGTCTGTCTCTCTCTCTATATATACACACACACACACACACACGTTTGTATATATATATATATATACACACACACATCATATATATTATATATATACACACACACATACATACATATATATATATATATATATATATATATATGTGTGTGTGTGTGTGTGTGTGTGTGTGTGTGTGTGTAAAAAAATGTGCATGGAGGGTTGACAAAAAGTAGATAGACATCACGGAATGTTTTCTATCGTAGAAAACTAAACCGCCGCTTTGACTGCAAGTGACAAGTTTTTCCAGTGTGTAAATTCAAAAAATATGATACTCTCAAACTGTGTCAGAAGTGTTTGAGAGTATGTGGGTCGTGTTTGCAAGTATGCAGAATTGGCGAGGGTGAGGAATGCAAGTCCCGCTGTCATACGTTGGGATGATATGTTATTCAGGGTGCAGTGTTTGCAAGTTTTGAAATTTTGAAGCATGCAAACCTTGTCGACAGTGTTTGCAAGTGATATACTGTATATGCTTTCTGAATATGGGTATGAGTAGAGTAGTGTTCTATGCAAAATATAAAACCTTACACCCACCTTCCTCATAAGCTGCAATTAAAGTTGTCTAAAACATTGATAACCAAATACACACACACACACACACACACACACACACATGGTGTAATGGTATCGCATCTGACCGGCAATCGGAAGATCCCGGGTTCGATTCCCAGGTGGTTACCTCATTTTTCATTTGTTTCGTTCTCTCTCTCTCGTCTTGCGCGGAATATCTCCTATACAAGCGTCGTTCTTTACGTTGTTTATACTGCGTGTTCTTTGCAGTTGAATGTATATAATGTTACGGCATGCGGGAGGTGCCCCCTTGGGGCATTGGTTTCTGCGAGTATGTAGAAGAATTACGGCATTTGGAAGAGTGAGGCCCATGGTGTAATGGTATCGCATCTGACCGGCAATCGGAAGATCCCGGGTTCGATTCCAGGGTGGTTACCTCATTTTTTCATTTGTTTCGTTCTCTCTCTCTCGTCTTGCGCGGAATATCTCCTATACAAACGTCGTTCTTTACGTTGTTTATACTGCGTGTTCTTTGCAGTTGAATGTATATATATATATATATATATATTATATATATAATATATTACACTTTTGGCTAATCTTATGGTAGAATTATAATTAACTCTCTTCAGCTTACTAAAAATTGTAATATTTTAATAATTTTAGTTTTAAACTCTTAAATGATTTCATACAAATTTTTAGTTTTTAAGTTTTTAGCTTTTGAGATTCCACTTTTTATCACTTAAATATTTTGCTTTTGAATTTCAGTTATTTCAATAATTAACAATGAAATTAACAGTTTTTATGTTGTTATTTCATTCTGGAGCGAAAATGAAGTAATTTGATGATTCTCAAACATTTGATATAATGTGTGTAAATTTTATTGCACCACTGAATATATATATATATGCATGTATAGTACCTACATACTTACATACACAGACACATACTGTATACAAAGTCGAACGAAGATTTTATATATATATAAACCTACTCCAAGAGGTCCAAGTACCTCACCTCGGGCACAATAATTTTCTGGGGCTTGATGCGCGCAATTTAATTTTATCAGATACATCGTGTACACCGAGATAGAGAGGACATACAACAAATCTCTATCCTTCCAAATCGGTTTCAGTCCGACTTTAACCATTTTAACAACCAATAATTGTTAGTAATTCAATCCTTTGAAGTGAAATAATTGTTGTTCAAGTCATCTGTTCTTTTTAAGGAACTATTTTGGTTCAAATACGTAACAATTTTATTTGCTATATCGAAGGAAGATTATACATTACAGTTCAAGTTACAGAGCAAAGCAGTGTAACGGCAAAGTTGTAAAGGTTTTACTAATAATTAATCAGATTCTTAGACGAATTAAATTCTCAAAAATGTTTGCTGTAAGTATCAGACCAAAAAAGATTAACATTTTTCAAATTTCAACAGTAAAATTGTAACAATTTGCTTCTCAAAAATATTTTTTCACAACTAAAAATTATTGAGTTCAAGATAGATTATCGTTTAACCATTTAGCTCCGCGGGGGGGGGGGGGGTCCTGACCTACAGCCGGGGGACGTATCACATACGTTCCCCCCGGAGTTAAAGGGTTAAACAAATTTTAGTAAATATACTAAGCCTAAAACTATGCGAAAATGCAGTTTAACAGTAATTAACAATTATTTACATTTAGCATCAATTATTAACAGTTACATAGGGGTGTGTCTTTAACCACGACTATTTCCGACTTGTATTGCAAAAAATGCTGTACAAGTCTTATACAGACCCTGGCCAAATTATTAGAATCACCAGTTAAAAGTTGGTTTTATATATTCTTTAAGACAGTTGATTCATTAATTATTAAGAAATTAATTCATAAAAATAAAAAGTTATCTTTTAAGAACCTTATCAAATAATATTTATACTCGATTTTCAATATTTTGTTATATATTGAAACTGAAGTGTGTATATATATATATAGTAAGAAAATCTCATCTTACTGAGAATCTAATCCTGTTCCTTCGACGGTGACGACTCCACAGATATAAACCCAACAGAAAATTTCATAGTAAGAAAATCTCATCTTACTGAGAATCTGATCCTGTTCCTTCGGCGGTGACAACTTCACAGATATATGTAAACGCCATAGAAAATTTCATAGTAAGAAAATCTCATCTTACTGAGAATCTGATCCTGTTCCTTCGACGGTGACGACTCCACAGATATAAACCCTATAGAAAATTTCATAGTAAGAAAATCTCATCTTACTGAGAATTTCATCCTGTTCCTTCGGCGGTGACAACTTCACAGATATAAACGCCATAGAAAATTTCATAGTAAGAAAATCTCATCTTACTGAGAATCTGATCCTGTTCCTTCGACGGTGACGACTCCACAGATATAAACCCTATAGAAAATTTCATAGTAAGAAAATCTCATCTTACTGAGAATCTCATCCTGTTCTTTCGGCGGTGACAACTTCACAGATATAAACGCCATAGAAAATTTCATAGTAAGAAAATCTCATCTTACTGAGAATCTGATCCTGTTCCTTCGACGGTGACGACTCCACAGATATAAATCCTATAGAAAATTTCCTAGTAAGAAAATCTCATCTTACTGAGAATCTGATCCTGTTCCTTCGGCGGTGACAACTTCACAGATATAAACGCCATAGAAAATTTCATAGTAAGAAAATCTCATCTTACTGAGAATCTGATCCTGTTCCTTCGACGGTGACGACTCCACAGATATAAACCCTATAGAAAATTTCCTAGTAAGAAAATCTCATCTTACTGAGAATCTGATCCTGTTCCTTCGGCGGTGACAACTTCACAGATATAAACGCCATAGAAAATTTCATAGTAAGAAAATCTCATCTTAACTGAGAATCTGATCCTGTTCCTTTCGAAGGTGACAACTCCACAGATATAAACTCCATAGAAAATTTCATAGTAGGAAAATCTCATCTTACTGAGAATCTGATCCTGTTCCTTTCGAAGGTGACAACTCCACAGATATAAACTCCATAGAAAATTTCATAGTAAGAAAATCTCATCTTACTGAGAATCTGATCCTGTTCCTTTTGAAGGTGACAACTCCACAGATATAAACTCCATGGAAAATTTCATTAAAATTTAAGTTCAAATGGCGTGATAAAAAAAAAAAAATTATGTTAAATATGAAAAGATCTCATAACCACTTGTTTCATAGAAACAAAATGGATTTTTTCTTTGTTCGACCTTTTGGGTGGGGACCACAACTCTCCCCTCTAGACTGATTATATACGACTAGATAATATAAATGCGACTCAGTTTACAAAGGTTAAATGAAAAAAAACCTTGCATTGCAGAGAAAAATGGCATAAATATGGTTGTCGAATAATTCTAATCCATCAAAAAAATAAAGACATAACTGAGAGGAACATTGTAGAATGGGTATTCATAAACTTTGTATATAATTTTAACAACAGTTTGGGAACTTATAGAATGGATTATAACTTATCTCGTTAAAATACCCTTTTCCTTAATTAGAGTGTGTTAAAATGTTTGTTAATCCCTCCTAACTATTTTGTCAACGCTGTATAATATATATATATATATATATATATTTTGCTTTCGCACTCTCCTTTCAATTCCTGACAAGGTGTATTACTCTACATACACGAAACAACTTGGAATCGCATTTTATTTTTCCCTGTTTGCGTGCATATACAGTATATATATATATATATATATATAATATATATATATATATATATATGATCAAGTAAAGATAATCCCTCCCAACAGAAAAAGGAGGGACTATCTTTACTTGATCATTTTTTGGGAGGGATCATCTTTACTTGGTAAAGTTGGTAATACCGCTTTACCGCAATACCGCAATACCGCTTTAATTAAAGTCTTTGGATCAAGTAAAGTTAAGCACCCCAACCTTTTTTAGTTAGCTTTATAAGGCTAACTAACGAAAATATCACGACCTAACCTAACCAATCGTCAAGGGCGTACAGTTGACCTAACGATTGGTTAGGTTAAGTCGTGATATTTTCGTTAGTTAGCCTTATAAAGCTAACTAAAAAAGGGGGGGGTGCTTATCTTTACTTGATCCATTGTAATAAATGAATTTTAATAAATTTTGTTTTCAAATAAATCATTTTTTAAAAAAAGATTCTCTTAATTTTTATCCTTATGTCAGACTGCTTCACTTTACTTTACTTTCTGGGAGGGATTATCTTTACTTGGTCATTTTTGGGAGGGATTTGCTTTACTAGTGTGACCTGGGAGGGATTATCTTTACTTGATCCTATATATATATATATATATATATAGGCTTACCATACGTCCATATATATCTTTTGAGATCCATCGCCATCTGACACATGTTTTTGAAAAACCGATAAGTGAAATTTGTTTAGTTTAATATCTCATGAAATATTTTGGTATTTTTTTTTTACTGAAAATTCTAAGAATAAAAACGTGAATTTTGTCACTTCCCAGAAAAAAATGGATGTCCAAACATCATGTAGTACAACTCATGATCTAACATAACCAGTCAGGTCTAAGAAATAAACACTGTGGGTGTAGTTGTGGGCATGGCGTTAATAGTAACAAATGATACTATCAAGTGCGAACGGGATATATATATATATATAATATATATATATATATATATATATATATATATACACACACACACACACATATATACACACACACACACACACACACACATATATACACACACACACACACACACACACATATATATGTGTGTGTGTGTGTTAGATCAAGAAAAGAGATTTTTCATTATTGAATGAAGGGTTGAGTGCAGCGTGTTTTTTATTCAATAGTGAACATTGTTTATTATTTTAAAACTTTCCTTAACAATCCTTAAGAATAAAAGTCGGTACTTTTTCCAAGTTTTCATAAGCAATTAAGAGTAACTTTCAGTTCCAAACAGAATTAAAAAAACCTCAATTACCAAAAAATATAATAAAAAGCTATAGAAGCTTTCATACCTTAATATATACAATATTTATATATCAGCGAACTGTATATACACACACACCACACACACATATATATACATATATATATATACACACATTTAACTGCAATGACCGCGCAGTATATTAACGTATAGAAACGACGTAAGTATAGAGGAGTGTTCTGCACACGAGGAAGAGAAATAACAAACAAATGAAAAATAAGGCACCCGCCCGGGAATCGAACCCAGGATCTTCCAATTGCCGGTCAGACGTGCTAACCACTACACCACGAAGCCACAATAGTCAGAAGTTGTAATTCTCCTACATAGGGCCGAAACCAATGCCTTGAGAGGGCACCCTCGCAAATCGTGAATATGTACATTTAACTGCAATGACCGCGCAGTATATTAACGTATAGAAACGACGTAAGTATAGAGGAGTGTTCTGCACACGAGGAAGAGAAATAACAAACAAATGAAAAATAAGGCACTCGCCCGGGAATCGAACCCAGGATCTTCCAATTGCCGGTCAGACGTGCTAACCACTACACCACGGAGCCACAATAGTCAGAAGTTGTAATTCTCCTACATAGGGCCGAAACCAATGCCTTGAGAGGGCACCCTCGCAAATCGTGAATATGTACATTTAACTGCAATGACCGCGCAGTATATTAACGTATAGAAACGACGTAAGTATAGAGGAGTGTTCTGCACACGAGGAAGAGAAATAACAAACAAATGAAAAATAAGGCACCCGCCCGGGAATCGAACCCAGGATCTTCCAGTTGCCGGTCAGACGTGCTAACCACTACACCACGGAGCCACAATGGTCAGAAGTTGTAATTCTCCTACATAGGGCAGAAACCAGGGCCTAGAAAGTTGGCTTACTATAATTTATGAATTCAATTTGAGACGAATGCTTAGGGTCACCAGTTTGACCTTTCAGCCAAACAAACAATATATAATAAGATAGACAGAAATGACTGTGGTTTTTTGTTTAATTCGATAAATAAATGAATTATTTGTTTACAGTGCTTAACAATTATGTATTTGGTAATTGTGCTATGTTACAATGACTGATTATTAACAATAAGAAATGGTTTACACAGTATAAGTGTTAAGTATGATAAATACAATAATGACAAGAAGCATTAATTTACAGAGGCTAATGAGATATACGGCAGTGAACACACAATAATAAGTAATTAAGCCAATAGTAACCGAGGTAATGAAAGTACGATATTGGTAAACGGATTTGGCAAGTAAAATAAAATGCATAAATGGGAAAATAAGCGGATACAAATATGGTAAGATAATTGAATATAGTAAAATAATTGAACAGGCCTACTGCAGTCGTAATGGAAAAGCTAGTTTGCTGGTTGTTTGGGGATACTTTGAGGATAACCTATTCGCTAGGCTGAGGGTATGTACTAAAGTTATGTAGGCTACGCGGGAGTTGTTTAACACGAAGACAGAAAGGTAGGCCAAATGGGCTCGTGCCCACGAAAAGGTTTACGGACCCTGGGCTTCGAAGTAGATGCATCTGAAGGCGAACTGGCCTGCCGGCGAGAGGATGAGTGTTGAGGGTCGGTTGAGACTTGAAAAGGGGGTCCAGCGGAAAATCCTGCGGCAGTGATGTTACTTCTTGTGGGATGAGATTGTAGAAAGCCTTACTTGATGATAGACTTCGTGTATGCTTGACTGGAGCCTTGAAGGACGGCGGGCCGCTCTCCGGCGAAGGCCGAAAAGCGGGTGGCGACGACTGGTGTTATTGACGAAGGAGCTGAGAGCGATATGTGACGACAAATGCGAGAATAGGCCAAGTGAGAGTGGTTTGAGAAAGAACTCTCATTTTTATAGGCTTTGGTGACATCCTCTGGCGGCCATTTCGGGAAATACCACAAAATCTGTGTTTCCTCCTTGGGCCTGCTCCATGCCCACGTGTTTGGGCTTTATAGCCTTGCTTATAATACTTATGGAATCCCGTTTCACACTGTTTATTTATTAAAAGAGAAATATTTAGTTTTGTACTTTAAAATTCATAATATTTTAACTCGCCCTTTAAAGGCGCCACTCACCTTAATATTTTAACTGGCCATCATCATACATTTTGCCCAATTTTTTGCTTTAGTTTGTGTTAATCTAACTTAATTTAATCTAACATTACCTAATATAATTTTATTTAACCTAAGCTCATAGATAACTTAACATAAATTAAAGTAACGTTTGCAAGAGGGGAAATGCAAATTTGTAAATGCTGGTTGTTATGTTTTAGTGAAGTGGGCAACCCCCACCCCCCTCTTTGTTTATTCTTCCCTTTCCCCACCCCTAAAACACCCTTTTGGGTCCTAATCTTTTTTCTGTTCACTTTTGGTAATAGTTCAGCCATTTACATATTTAAAATTTTTGTTTGATCATTTGACAATATTTGATTGATATATTGAAATTGAAAATTAAAAGTTTGCCCTAAAAAATAAACTAATTTCCATAATAAAAGTTAGTAATAATGAAAATATAAAAATAGAAATAAAAATAAATAAAATAAAAGTAATAAAATACGTAATAATGCAAATAAAAATTAAATCTAAAGCAAAAAGTAGGACCAAAAAACCAAAAAAAAAAACCAAGTAATTAAAATATGAATGGTGAGTTGGAGTGGTGGACAAACCATTTCATATCATGAAACCCACGAGAAAGAAGACAAAGCCGGACTGATTAATGGTTCGGACAGCTGGTTGTTTGAGTTCTAAATTCTTTGCATTAGGCTACATTGAGCATAATGTTCAATGTAGTTTAATGCAATGTAGTCCTTGTGGGTCTCCACTAGTGATGTAGCGGATGTCATTTTTTTCACATCCGCGGATGCGGATGCAGATGAGGATGTTTGATTTCAACATCCGCGGATGCGGATGCGGATGTCTACATTTTCGTTATTTTTTAGGATATATTCGAGATTTGTTGTGTTTAACATATATAATAAGTTATTATATAGAGAGAGCTGTAGCTATAATGTAGTATAATTGATTAATTGTACAATAAATGCTGTACTTTTCTCTGAACATATAAAATAATATCAAGCATCTAACTAATATAGAAATCAATTAGTGAATTCGTCTGCAAATAAATTCGTTATATTTTGTTGAGTTTCAGCCACAATTAGAAACCATAATTGTGTTACCAGGATGCGGGACGTGAACCCAACTCAAATGCACCCCACCGACCTCTTTCCCCAACCTCCACCCTTATAGAAAGAGATCTTTAATTAGCTTGATAACTATTTATATTAAGTTTAAAGTTTTATTAGGCATATTTATAAATGAGTAATTAAAATAAAGTAAACTAAGATGTTCATCGTTTAATATTCAAACTTAATTATAGGAAGGTTATGCTTAAGGAACATTAATTTTTCTGCTTTTTCTGCTGCCAGTCTGTTTCTTTTTCATCATATATTAATCCAGCACTGCTAAATAATCTCTCGCTTGGTACGTTTGTTGGAGGACAGGTTAAATGTTTCCTTGCAAGTTTACTCAAGTATGGATAGATATTCTGCGTATTTTTCCACCAACTAATAGGATTGTCACATGCAGCCAGGCGTTTTTCTTGGTGATAGCTCTCGATCATTTTTACTACATCTTTTGACATCGCGTAGGTCTCGTCATTGCTGCTTGACTCAAGAAACTGAGAGACAGATTCTGTGATAGATTTGCTTGTTGAAGGTGTTGGTTCTGTCACTGAAACTTTTATTCTTTTGGTGGGTGGCGAAGCGACAGATTCAAGAGATTGAAGCTCTTCAACTGCTTTGCCAAGTGATGATTTAACTCGTTCTAATGTACTAGGTGAAAATAACTTAGCTTTGTAACGTGGATCTAAGTAGGTTGCAAGAGAGTAACTTCATACAAGAACAGCCTCTCGTCTTGTCGCTTGCATCACTTTTGCGCACAATGAACTAGTTCTATTAATATAGTAGAATTTGATAATTTCCGCTTATTAATGACATTTTATCTCAACGGTCCACATCCGCACGACATCCGCAGTCCAAAGTGCGGATGCGGGTGCGGATGCGGATGCGAGAAAATGTTCGGATGTTCCGCGGATGCGGATGTGACCTACATCACTAGTCTCCACTAGTTAGCATCACCTTGTCGGATAAAATTATCTTTTAATTTGATGTACTGATGACGATTTGACGGATATGATTTAAACCAATCGATAATATTTCCTTTTATTTCGTATATGTGAAGTTTATTCAATAATATTTCATGCGAAAATGTATAAAATGCTTTTGACAAGTCGAGGAAGATCAAGGCAGTGTGTTTTTTGGCTGTTTAAGTTTTGATATACATTTTATAACAGCATGTTTATGGCATCTTCCGTTGTATGTCCACCTCTAAATCGAGACTGTGTATTTTAGTTAAAATATCGCATTTGATTGAGAATTTAATAAGTTTATTGGACACGATTTTTTTCAAATACTTTACTTAAAGTTAGCAATAAGGAAATGGAGCGATAATTGGATGGAGTGTTTGGGTTTCCCCGACTTAAATACAAGGCATATTCTGGCTTCCTTTAGACTTTCAGGGAATATACGTAGTGTTACTAATTCATTCGTTAGCTTACCGAGTGGTATTGCAATTTCACCGGATACTAATTTGTATATTTTTACCGGGATTGTATTGATGTCAGAATCTTTATTTTTTAGATTTTTTATTGCTAGAGATATAAAAATAAATATCATATCGTATGGTAGAATTGGATACCATATCGTATGGTAGAATTGGATCAAAGAAAAATGAGTTTGGATATGGTTGTAGCGTGTATTGTCGGTAGCGAGTGTCTTAATTGGGATTGAGGCTGCAGTATTGAAGCCGATATTTGCAAAGAAGTTGTTTAATAAATTGACTATATGTTTCGGGTCACTGTAAAAATTTCTACCTTGTGTGAGGGAGGAAAAGGGATTTGTTTTAACCTTCTTTGTATTAACTCTTTCAGTGTTTCATAGCTTTTTTAGATTGGGTTTTATTCATCAATTTCTGAGCAATAATGATCTCCTTTTGCTTTTTAAATAACCGCATTAAGCCTGTTAACAGTAATTTTTCGCATGTCTGTTCGGTAATAATATCAGTTTTCCGCAATTTAAGGTGACTATGGTTGCGTTTAATACTCGCAATGAGTCCCGGGGTGATCCATTGGTTGTCGCATTTAGCTTTAGATATTACTTTTGATTTAAGAGGAAAGTTTATGTTGAATATATCCATTAGAATGTTTGAAAATACTTGAAATTTTGTTCCAATGTCATGGTTACTTAGGTTATTCTAGTCCCGTCAAAAGCTGTTATTTCTTTCAGGAACTTTACTTTGTTATAACTAAGATCTACAGTCAATTTTTATAGTTTCCTTTGCTGAGAAACTGATGATTAGTTATAAGTTATACACCTTTATGAGGAATATCGAGTATCTGTGACGTCATTATGATAAAAAGACACGCCTGTGTGCCAGTTCTGAAAAAAAATTAAAATTTAGCCAAAACCTTATTAATTAGTGAAGAGTTAATATACAGCGACAAACCAAAATATAATATCTTGTCAGTTGTTACAAAATATAGAATAAATTCATTATGTTTAGCGAGTACTGCCAATATATTAAACCTTTATCAAAGACTTTTTTAACTCTGCGTCTTAGTATTTAGTTGGTCCACCCTTAGCTCTGATTACGGCCTCCAATCGACGTGGCATCGAATCGACAAGCCTCTCGCATTCTTCTGTAGTTATCGATTGCCAGGTTGTCATCAAACACGTCTTCAATTCACTAAGTGTTCCTGGTTTACCCTTTCGGACCTTCTGCTTAGCAATATTCCAAAGATTTTCTATCGGATTAAGATCGGGAGAATTAGTCGGCTAGGGTGGTATACTTCAGTTTCACGAGCATCAAACCACGCAGATATTGCACGAGCCGAATGAACTGAAGGCAGATTATGTTGAAAAATAAATGGTTCGTCTCCACTCTCCATCCAGCTGTTCTGCAGACTCCAGCATGAAAGTATTCTAAGATTTCTTGATAAACGTGACTAGTGACTATTTACAAATACAATTAACCCTACACTATTTTTATTCATGCACCTCCCCCCTCCACGACACACAAAAAATAGATATATATACTGTATATATATTAGTCCCCAAGTTATAGGCAGCAATTGTATAGGCCACTAATTTGAAGATAATTTATTAGATAGGCTAACGAGATACTTATTTAAATAATTAGTTAGTTGGTTGTGGTAGCTAGTTGATCTATATCAGCAATCAAGGAAAGACTGCGTGGTTTTTACCTTTAATCAACGAACTTAATATTGCAATGATAAATAAAACATGGTACATACAATGCAAAAATGCAGTTGCTATAAATCAATGTTCATACAAAAGGCTTGATATGTATGAATGGATTGTCAGTATGAATATACAATAGCAAATACAACAACAGATAATAAATTACATTAAATTCTACAATTATACTTGATTATTTATTTAATTAAATTGCTTACTCCATAAATGACAAAATACAAGTTCTATGCGCAGCAGTAAAGAAAATGGAGTTTACACACGCACTGAATTTCTGCAACTGTCTTTACAGCCGATGTATACTAATTGAGATTATGCTGAAAAAAAAGACACAAAAATTAAGTAGACAAAAATTGTATGGTATTGTATATAGGTATTGTATTAAATGCAAAAAAACAACTTTTTTCTACGTGAAGGTCAAAATATGAAAATAAAAACCCACTCTAATAGACAGAGTTTATTTCCACAACAGTTTCGATGCCCACTGGTATCCTTCTCGGGTGGATACAGAAAAACGAATGTATGTATTTTATTGTGTATATATAAGGCTGACCGCTATACCGGAGAGATGTTTTCCGCAACACGACTGAAGGAAGACTGAAAGACTGACTTAAAACTTTAACTGTTAAATCTTGAGGACATGAGACTCGTGTTTTAATTATTTATGGTTGCTTCCTAGTTCTTAGTAATGCTCTTGGTTGGTTTTGATGATTGCCTTTTTAGGTTCTTTAAGTCTTCTTTACGATATCGTGAGAGTGTTTCCATAAGGCTGACCGCTATTTCAGGCATTGGTAAAAAATGGTCATTAACGCAGGAAGCGTCTCTCGCCGTGACCTCACAATGGTGCCTACCCAGAAGGCCGCCTTCAGTATAGATTTTTGCTGATAACAAGGATTTGTGGTGTCTTCAGTGAGCTGTGAGGAATTTTTTTTTTATGTTTACTCAAGAGTTTCTTAAGACGTCTAGACCTTATTAAGAATTTTGTATAGGGAGGAAAATCTCCTGTAAGGGTGACATTTTAATAAGGTCATTCGATAGGCACTCGAGAAGTGTATTACACGGACTTATTGCAATAAAACTAAGCTTAAACCGAAATGTTTTATGAACATTACTACATAATATATATAACGTCACATTTAAATATTTCAAAAATTTTGTATACATTTGGTTTTTGCAGTTTCGGCAGAAGACACAATTCCACATCAAGAGGTAATTGTTGACTGAAGAAAAGCCTCGAAGAAGAAAGGTATCAAAAAAGATCTAGAACTCCGAAATGGAAGCGAGTGCACTTAAAGGCGATTTAAAAAGTTCTTGTCGGAAGGAGGTTGAGTCAAAGAATATTCCATTCTGCAGACAGTGCATACAGAAGGTTCACACACAACACACACACACACACACAACACACACAGTATATCTATTTATTTATTTATTTATTCATAGAACACTTTCATTTTGTTTGACAACAACAAACTAAATCAGTGAAATAACAACTGAAATGAAATTATTCAATACTTGGTTGATTTCCCTTGAGATTTTTAACACAGAAATTCGGTCAGGCACCGATTAAACTAGATCCAAATTTCTTTCTTCGGGGAATTTTATCTAACTCAGATTTCAAAATGTTAATCAAGTCTTCCTTGGAAGTCGACTTATTGGACGTTTTCCTCAATGCCCGTCCTAAGGGAGTCCACACGTGTTCAATGGAGTTCATATCAGGCGACTGACCCGGCCATTGCAGTCGTTGGAGGATTTGAACGTAGTGCCAGCGTTGACTTTGTCATCTGTCAATCATATATATCGTTGACTTTGTTATATCTGTCAACCCTATATATATATATATATATACGAGTCATCTGTATACTCTTTTCTAAAATATTCCTCGTTGTACTACCCTTATTGAAGTCTTCTACAACAGGATGGAAAGAAGGGGAAGTATCAAGTGAAACTCAATAACATTTCTTTTATTATTATTATTATTATTATTATTATTATTTCAATGGACAGCTAAACTTCATCTTTCGTGCGAACGGACAATTATTGACATTACGACGTTTAAATTGCTGTTAAGTTTTTAATTGTGGCAATAAAATCTCTGATGGTTTGCTCCAGAAATACTTTTGCACCTACTGCACTCTGCAGAATATTCAACTAAGCCCATTTTTAGTTTATTAAAGAATATGCTAATTAATTCGTTTGGGTACTTGCTTAGATAATTAAAATGAGGAATTTCAAACGCATTAATCTTTGGTCAACGGAATCATTAGTATACACACACACACACACACACACACACACACACACACACACATATATATATCAGGGTTGGGTAGATTAACTTCCAAAATTAAGTAGTTAAGTTAATTTGAGGTTCTTACCAATTAAGTTAATGCCAATTTAAAAAATTAACTAGTTAAATTAATTTTGAAAGTTAATCATTTAAGTTAATCAATTAACTTTTTCGGAGCAAGTGTAGTTTACGTTCCCCTACATTATCCTAGTGTAGTTTGCGTTCCCCAACTTTGTCCGCGTATACCTAATCAAATAAAACGTTAAAACTAACGAAAATATTACGATTTAACCTAACCAATCGTCAATATATATATACTAGTACAGTTCCCGCCGCTTCGCTGACGGTTAGACAGGCTAAACTACAAAAAAAGAACCCAGCCGTGAAAATTTTGAGCTTCACATTGTGTACATTTCTGAATCTGGTATCTCCCAAAACCTCCTCACCCCCATTCATACAACTTGGGGGCTAACCCCCTCCCCCATTACCCCACCCATCCCCATTACACCCATCCCCCATTACCCCCACCCCCACTCTTCCGCCCACCCCAACCCTTCCCCCCACTCCCACCCTTCCCCCACCCTCACCCTTCCCCCATTGCTAAACTACAGAAAAGAACACAGTCATGAAAATCTTGAGCTTCACATTGCCGCCGTAATACAATTCCTGAATTTTTTTTACAATTTCTGAATTTTTTTCTCACAATTTTTTCTAACAATTTCTGAAAGTGTGACGGACGGACAGACAGACAGACAGACGGACGGACAGCTCTCTTATTATAGTATAGATATATACAGTATATACTGTACAGTATATAATAAAGGTATTTCTTTACTATTACACCGGTCTCCGGTAGAAAGTTTTGTAAGCTGGTTTTCAATGTTTTTCAGTGTGCTGAATTAAAAAATGATACTCATTTCCGTCGCAAATGATTTGTTAAAGAGTTATTGAAGCTTAAACTCTCTAACGGGAAAAGGGTAAAAAAATGGGTTAGGTTAGGTTAGGTTTGCTCAGGTTGTTTTAGGTTCGGCCAATTTTAAAGGTGAAATTTATGTTTTTCCTATGGTTTTTGATGTGTTTTGTATTAATCTGACTTTCAAAATCTTCGGAAACCACTCGTTTTTGTGATTCTCCCCACCCAAAAACTCCCGGTTCCCACTGGGGGTCCCTCAGGTAGAAAAGGATAAAAAAGGGTAGAAAGTTTTAAAAGCTTTAAGCTTCAATAATTCTTTAACAAATCATTTGCGACGGAAATGAGTATCATTTTTGAATTCAGCACATTGAAAAACATTGAAAACCAGCTTTTAAAACTTTCTACCGGAGACAGGTGTAATAGTAAATATTTACCATAATACATTAACGATTGGTTAGGTTAAGTCGTAATATTTTTGTTAGTTTTAACGTTATATTTGATGGATTCATTTAAAAAATGTCTCCTAAAGATCCTAGTGTAGTTTACGTTTCCCAACTTTGACCTAGTGTAGTTTGTGTCCTCTTTTGCGTCAGGGGGACGTAAACAACACTTCCTCCACTTTTTCTTTCTTTGAAGTAGTCTGTAGAGTTATCATTATATATAACTAATAAAGGTAATGCTAAACCTGTAATTATGTGGGATCACCTTGTATTTCTGGTTGTCAATATCTGATAAATATATTTTTTTTTTGCATATTATACAGGGCAAGACATTTGTTTATGGTCTCAACTCAACTTTTCTCAACAAGTCAACTTTTAGGCATATAATAGTTTTCGGATCACCTGAAGATCAGGGCCCCCAGCCTTCTTTAGTTAGCTTTATAAGGCTAACTAACAAAAATATCACGACCTAACATAACCAATCGTCAAGAGTGTACAGTTGACCTAACGACGGGTTAGGTTAGGTTGTGATATTTTCGTTAGTTAGCCTTATAAGGCTAACTAAAGAAAGCTGGGGGCCCTGATCTTCAGGTGATCCTAGTTTTCCATTGTAAAAATGAAGGCAAAATAAATTTAATAAAAATTTGTTTTCTAAACTGTATGTTTTATATTGTACACTATTGACACTGAACATAATTCAGATTCCTTACCAACAATAGTCAAATTAGACACGAAATATATACTTCACTTACAAATTAAACATGCTTGTTAACCTTACAGAAAATGAGGTTCTCAAACCTTTCATCTCTTTGCCTATTACATTTCACTCAGAAAGATAAAAAAAAAAGCATTGTTATAGGAAAATTAATTCCAAATTAATTGAAGTTAATCATTAATTTGGAGATTTTCAATTAAGTTAAGTTAAACTTTTTAAAAAATTTAACTAATTAAGTTAAATTAATTAACTTAATCATTAATCGGCAAAAATGTTAAGTTAACGCTCAGCCTATTCTTCAAAGGTAATAGAGAGGATTCACAGTCTCTGCTTTCGAGCCTTAATTTCTGCAAATTGATCAATGACCTCATCAAAATTCACCTTCTTTGCATATTCATGTCATTGAAGTAAAGCCAGATTTGTCAATCTTGTCTGACTCATGGTCGAGCGAAAGAAATTTTTTATCAATTCAATTGGAAAAACTTCTTCACATGAAGCAATAGACACACAGACAGTCAAAAGAATCTCAAACACAGTGACAACTTGGCAAAGATTCAAAAAATCCCATTTCACAATAAACTCAGAAACTGCAAAGCTGTTTATTTCTTTGCCTCTTCAACGCTGATTTTGGCAACTTCCAAATGCCTCCGAAGTCGTCCCATTTCCACACTGTATCTTCATCAGAGATTCATCGAAATCTGAGTTCAAATTTGGAATATACTTCCGAAGTTCTTCTTCTGTTGCAACAACCAAGTGTTTTGGCTGAAATAACAGCGAAGATTGACAGAATTTGATCCATTGCCTTAGAACGAATCTTCATTTCGTGATGAAAGCGATCAAGACATTCAAACATTAGCCCTTTTTACTTCCTCTGGCAATGTGAGACCATCATCCTTTGCCATCTCTCCTGGCATCCTTTTTCGGAGCTTTACTCTCCCTCTTCTCCCCATAGAAATTTCCATTTCCTCACACTTTGTAGTTGCATAATGAATGGCCCTCTCCACAATTTCATTGCGCTGATCTTCAAGAAACAGTTTTAGAGCTTGGAACTTCACAATGCACTTTTCAAGGCTGATTCCAACTGTTTGCAAATACTTTTGTGTGAGATTAATTTCTTCCAGGACTTCACACCAGAAAGAAAGGTAACTCAAAAAAGAAATCACATACAGCGGACAGCAAAATCTGAGCTGATCCTCTTGTGTCCACATTTTCTTTGAGATCGCACAGTACTTCAAGGGTTGAGGTCAGCTTTTCAAAATTTGCCTTCACTGGTTTCACAGCGTCATAATGAGCACTCCATCTTGTCTAGGAAAGTCTTTTGAGTGTCATGCCTACATTCTCCATCAGCACTTCCCATCGATGAGTTGAGACTGAAAAGAAGGAATAGACTCTCTCCAAGGTTAAAAAGAAAGTCACACATGAAGAAACGCTTCCAATGAGTGCACTCCGCAAAGGTTCAGAGAATGATTTGCACAAAGCACAAACAAAGCCTTAGGATTAATCTCTCTGATCTTTGACTGAACACCACCATGAATCCCAGCCATAGTTGCAGCGTTGTCATATCCTTGACCACGGCACAGGTTTATGTCCAGTCCATCTCTCTCCAGATGTCTCAGGATATCCCCTGTGAGCTCAGCAGCAGTCTTTCCGGCAATAGGGAAGAAGCCCAAGAATGATTCCTTTACTTCAACTTTGTCACATTCAATATGGACGTATCTGATCACTTCACACATCTGATCAGTGTGGGACACATCCAGAGTGCTATCAAAAAGAATCCCAAAATACTTTGCTTTCTTGATATCAGCCACTATTTTCTCTTTGACGTAATTCCCCAAAAGACAAATGAACTCATTCTGAATCTTTGGCGATAAATACGAAACCACTCTCCTCCCAGATGGAATAGAATACTTTATCCTTACAAAATGTTCTTTCAAAACTGGATCATAATTTGACAGCAACTCTACCAATTCCATGAAGTTTCCTTTGTTTGCTGATGACATGTCCTCTTTGTGACCACGAAAAGGAAGATTCTGGTGAGCCAGAAACAAGGTTACGTCCAAGAGGCGATGTAAAATATCCCTCCATTTCTTTCTCTCCTTGTCCACTGTTGCTTGATGAACTTGATCAATGATTTTTTGAAGCTTCAACCCTGCTCCCAAGGTCTTCCATTTCTCCAGGCATGAGAGATGCTGCTCAGAAGCCTCATGGTCAGACACCTTTGGGTTTAGCTTCCACCATGCTTAAAACCCAGTGACAAAGCTGGATGTTCCAATTCCTTTGTCATCAAGAGCAAACAGTCTGCAGCAAAAATAAAACAAACTTTCTCGCCATTTGGCAGAGCCTTATAGAACCATGCAGTGGTCAGCTGTCGACTCTTCCCTTTGGATTTCTCTCCTTGTCTTTGAACTGCACTGAAAGGTCCATCCCTATTTTGGAAGGGTTCACTTCCCTCTTAATAAGATCAACTCTCAAGTCATTTGGAACCGCGATTGGCCAAGCAGCGACATCAAAATAAATTGAAAATCTATCCGTCTCCTCTTCTTCATCAGAGTCTTCCTCCTGTTGGTGTGGACTTCTGCTGGCGTCTCCTTCCTCTTCATCGACAATTCATCTTCTAAAAGCAGTGAAACTATCCTCCAATCCTTGCTCTCTCTCATTTGAATCCTCTTGTGAAGATGCTTCTTGTATTTGCCCTTCAGATTCACCACGCTGAATATCTTCAGGACTTTCTCCTATTGCAATTGATGTTGAAGGCGTCACATACTTCAAAATTGATCCGGACATTGCCTGAGCCACCTCTTTTCTTGCCTTCTTCATTTTTCTTTGTTGGAATCCACTGGGTCGATTTCGCTTCATAGTGGATGTTTTCTGCAAAATTTTAAAATCAAAAGGTATAAAGCATGAATATTGAATATGCATAACAAGCATGAAGTATTATGACTTGAAATACATTAACTGAACAAATTCTCTGTGATTATTATTATTATTATTAGTATTATTATTTTATTATAACATCACGATGATGCATTTACCGGGTATTATAACATCACGATGATGCATTTACCGGGTATTATAACATCACGACGATGCATTTATAAACACTTAATTTGACTTAAACATCACCATGATACCACATTGTCAAAAATTACTGGACACTGGTATAAGTACCATGATATTGTTATAAACACCAGCACTTTATGCTTTATCATAATTATTTAATGAACATACCTCATGTATGTGGAGTCACAGTGTCGAGTGAACAAGACTTGGAAGGTCAGTTGCAGCCAGCTGGCTATGCTCAACAAACTGATGACTAAAACGTCAACAAACGTTCGCCTTTCGATGCAATTTTTATCAAATACTGTATTTAATTTCTCCTTTGTAAATTTTGTATTGCCAATAAAAATAAAAATTTATTTTATAGTGGAAATTAACATTAAGCTGTTGTAATAGTTTGAACATTTTTAATTTTTTTTTCTTACTTTACAAGGAAAAGAAGTACCTCAAAAGGCCTTGCGGCCCATACCGAGGAGGTACCAATGGCAACGGGTGCCAGGGAAAATTTTCTACACACTCAAATAGTGTGCAAGATTTGGTCTAACCTTTTCTTGAACTGATCCACCGAGGAACTGTTCCTGTTATTAAAAGTTTATTTTCTTTCAACTATCCTAGCAGTAGTAGAAAACTGGATAGAAAAGTAGAAGGCTCTCTCCCCACCCTCCGCTCCTCCCTGCCAGAGGCAGGTACGGAAAAAGGTTGAAGAAAATACCTTGACCCTGGAAAAGTAGCCAAGGAAATTTTACAGGAAAGTGGAGAATATATAAATAGCTCTATATTTACCTCGCTCACAGAGACACCGTGCAAACGAACTCCTGCAGAGTTTTCTTATGTTTTAATCTTAAACTATCAACGTGTTAAAGTAATTCCCACATATACTAGTCCTAAATCGTTTCAAATCCAACTTCTAACCATTGTTGCGAGTTGGGTTATCATTTGAACTAAACATGCTTCTAAAATCGACATCTTTGAACCCGCGTCACGTAAGCGTCGATTGTAGCCCTATGCCTAACGAAAGGGATTAACTTTGTGGCATTTTTCGCCAGTTTCCAATCCACCTACCTACTTCCCCACCAATACCCAGCGCGCGCACTTCGGCCATTAGCCGGGGTAGGTACCTTATCAAAGGCCTTCTAATCAATCGCCCTACTCTTATCATACTCACTCAACATGACGTAGAAAAACTCGAGCATGATGGTGAGACACGACCTATGCCGTCTAAAACCCATGCTGGAGTCCCCAAGTAGCTTGTAGGAATCCAAATGGTCAACAATCCTACTCGCTATTATCCCCTCTAAATATTTACCTAAAACTGAAGTTAAATGGTGTTATTTATAGAGGTTCCAAGCCTCTCTTCCCACGCATGAGATAGCAGTACGTCCTAATCGTAACAGTAGAGAAAAAGACAATTCTAAAAGTTTTTCTTTTTTTTTGCAGTCAGAGGAGAACATCCCTAACCTAAGCTAAAAGGACAGAGTGGGATGGGAAGGGGTCCTAGTAACCCACGGGACAGGTTTGTACACAGACTTCACCCGCCCTCCCGAAAGAGAGAGAACCTAAAGGAATTGGCAGCCAATTTCTCTAGAATCCCACGACTCGGGACCGGAGGGCTGTCACACCCCAAGTATAAAGTTTACAACACGCAGAAGGAACGTGCATAACCTTTATACCCCCTACTTTGACGAATTTTTCATTAAGTTTGAAACTTGTACTGGTATTTGAACTCTCCTGATGGCACCCCCCTCCTGGCTGTCACCCGGGGCGGACCGCCCCCCTCGCCCCCCTTAGTACGCCACTGGATTCATATATATATATATATATACACACATATATATACATACTTAACATTGCCAGTAACATTAGTTTCTGTATGCTAAAAAGTCTTTTACGTAATTTGGAAATAAACTCTGATCCAAACAATATTTAAGTTGGGATCACCTGAAGATCAGGGCCCCCATGTATTTTTGTTTTTTGCTTTACAGTACCAAATATAATAAATTAAATTGAGTGCCCGGTTAGGTCAACTGTACGCCCTTGACGATTGGTTAGGTTAAGTCGTGATATTTTCTTTAGTTTTAACAAAGATATCATTTGGTAATTGAGGCTGGGGGCCCTGATCTTCAGGTGATCCTTAAGTTGTTTCGATAATTTGAAAAATGTAAACTTTCCTTATATTTTGTATGTAAAGGGTGTGAACTGTGACGTCAATTCGCCGTAGCAATGTAAAAGAGGGTTTACCGACCTTTAATGGTTAATAATAGCAACTGAATGATTCGAGGAGTGTGTATAGCTCGTAGGATGTTGGTTCCACTCGGTTAGAAAATGAAAATGCGACCGAATCATTTTGATTCCAAAAAGTAAAAAAAAAAATGGAATTTTAGCATTTTTCACTCATATTTGAAAGCGAGTAATGATGGGGTTGTTTAACTTCCTTCCAACATCTAAGGTCATATGAAGGGGGGGGGGACCTACAGCTTTAAGCTGGACGCAGAGTACACTCAAAATAAAACTTTCTAAATTTAGTACTTATAACTTCTCTTTGAGGGTGCATTCTAGGAGAAGTTTTTCCTTCTTTCGGGTATCAAAACTTCTAATAACTTCTCTTATTGATAAATAACTTCTTTAGACAGAAGAAATGGTTTTTAAAACTTCTTTTTCAGTGATTCGAAACAATAGAACATATTTCTATGTACAGAAGGTTGCGTGGAGGAGAGGGTGGGGTGGGGGTAATGGGGGTTAGTCCCCAAATTGCATAAAGGGGTAAGGGGTTTTTGGGGGGAGAGGGAGAATGACCTCCCTCCAAAGGGGTAACCCTAACGTGCCCTCGCCGTAGGGCAGGGAGCCGACTTCCAAAGGTGTATAATATATATATATATATAGTTTAGGGTGGTCCACAAAATCGAAGTTGTTTATTTTGTTTTGTGCTCAGTGTTTATTTGGTTCCTTTCCCCAGGAAAACACTGCATACCAAGTTTTAGGTCATTATGACTTTGTTTAGGGTATGCACAGGCTTACTAAGAAAAGCTCACATTTGTTTGATCTCTTTCCCTACTTGCGTTCCCTCTCTTGGTCTTTCAAAAAGACTCGGTCTTTCTCTATCCGGATCAGTCTTTCCACATCATGATGCTTAACGTTGAAGAGCTTTTCAAGATTGTTTGATAACTCTTGTTCCTTCTGTATTTGTAGCTTACTTCTCCTGTTGGAACCCTTTTTCAACTTCTCCCAAGTGGACAGGATTCCATTCAATTCCATTCAGGGTTCGTTTGATATTCCGCTCCTCTTAAGTAGGGATGCAGGCCATTCCCCAGATATCCATGGTTTCCTTCACCACCATATTGATGCACTCTTTTTTCGTAGGAGTTGGCTCACTCATTTTCAGGAGATGAAAATGACGTTGGAGAACTTGCCTAAGAGTAGGCAAACGGGACTTAGCAATCGCTTAGATGGTGCCGCCAACCAAGTAGATAGTTATTTTTATACTCAATGCAGTTGCCATCATCACAACCTAGAAAGAGAAACCAAAAATTGACATTTTTTATTGTGATGGAAATAATGTAGAACTACAGCAATTTCAAACGTAGGCTTTTAAAGTCACACTTTAACATTAAACATGCACTAATGTACATGAATTTGCAGCAAAAATCATTATTTAACATAAATCAAAAACAATAACGTAACAGTAATATAGCAACTTTAAGCGTCATAGCAATTTATAACGCAATAGAAAATATAGCAATTTTAAGCATACCCAGTTTTAACGTTACTCTTTAGGACTAAACTTGCACTAATGTATATCTCTTTTCAGAAAAAATTATTCAACATAAACCAAAAATAATAACGCAATAGTAATATAGCAACTTTAAGCGTCATAGCAATTTATAACGCTATAGAATATATATTCACCTTAATTAAATATTAATATTAATTAATTATTAATTAATTATTAATTAAATATTCATCCGAGTCATTAAAAAGCAAGCTAAGATAAATGATTCCTAGTGATGCGTGAACACTTAATACACCCTATCCGATTCTTGCCGGAGAGTAACTGAGGAAAACCGTTAGTATTTGAAATACGGTGCCAAGTCGTAGTATGTTAAAAAATAAGAGTTGCCAACTGTAAATTTAATTAATTAGTTAATTAGGAATGTAATTTGGGATTAGAAACTGGGCGAATTACGCAATTTTTGTTTACGTTCCGAGTTATGCCTGATATATAGACCACATCAGAGTTGAGCATTACAGGGAATTAAAAATGGCAGCCGTGTGCATACCCTGAATATTCATTAATTTGAAAAAAAATTCACGTGCGCTAGTTTCTCATCTAGTAGGTACGTTTGGGCTATGAGCATACAAAAATTTCGGAGAAAAAAATTTCACCCCCCTTCTGTGGACCAACTACCCTAATACATACATATATTTCCATGCTGATCAAAATAAAAAAAAAAAATTCTGTGGGAAAAATTTACTTTAATACTGTTGAAGGAAAAAGAAACAAGAAAAAACTAGTTACGAGACGAGAGAAAAAGAAAACCGACTCAAAGCGTGTGTTTGTGTACGAGAGAGAGAACGAGAGACCTTAATATATTTTTATAACATATTTTGATCTTACAACAAAAGGAATGTTTTCGAGAACTCCTTTATAGATACTTATCAGTTTTTAATCTTATTATGGGTAACTTCAATAAGAGTGATACAAAGGGGAATATAGTACACAAAGGACTGTAAGCTATTGACAAAGTGGAACCTCGCTTGGAGATATTGCTCTACAAACGTTGAAACCAAAAAATATAAGTAGGAATAAATGATTAAAGAAACAAGTTACGTAAATATACCAGCTTGACCTCCGTGTGAAGAGAGACCAACGCACGAAACAACATAAGGTTCATAAGGTATATATATAACGGGTGTGCCATAAAAAAAGGGTACATTTTTAAAACAGGCTATAAAATCAACATTTGTCATTTAATTAATTTTAATAAAACTTGTACACAATAAAACATATGTATTTATCTATATGCAAACAAGTTTTCAGACTAAAATAGCAAATAATTCAAATTCTATCAACATTTAACCAAAGAGTATGATTTTTCTACTTAACATGCAAAAATTATTAAACTTTTTCAATATTTTTTTATAAAAATAATTTTTAATGTAAACTTTACCTGAAATTATTAAAAAAATTGTTCGAAATGCTTTCCTTCCATTTCAGGAACTTTTTTATTCTTGGCCGGAATTCATCTATGGCTCGATTTACTTGTTCCTGTGGAAGCTCTTCCCATTTTTGAATGATGATGTCGCGTAAATGAGCGACATCTTTTGTCTAGTCCTGTAGACTCGCTCTGCTAAGTTCTCCCACACTCTGGTCAAGAATAAAAAAGTTACTGAAATGGAAGGAAAGCATTTTGACAATTTTTTTAATAATTTCAGGTAAATTTTATGTTAAAAATTATTTTTATAAAAAAATATTAAAAAGGTTTAATAATTTTTGCATGTTAAGAAGAAAAATCATACTCTTTGGTTAAATGTTGATAGAATTTGAATTATTTGATATTTTAGTCTGAAAACTTGTTTGCATACAGATAAATACATATGTTTTATTGTGTAGAGGTTTTATTAAAATTAAATGACAAATGTTGATTTTACAGCCTTTTTAAAATGTACCCTTTTTTATGGCACACCCGTTATATATATATATATATATATATATATATATAATATATATATATATATATATATATATATATATCAGGTCATCCAAAGTAATGTCGTTTTTTACGATAGATTAAGTTTAAACTAGTCCTACTCGGTTTAAGCATAAATTTTCCGGTTATATCTAAGAGGAGATCTATCGTGTTTCGCTACATACTTTACAGATCTTGACCAGTGAAGTGTGTTTTTGCTTTATGTGAACCCCTCATAAACATGGCGGTATCAGAAGAGCATATCAGGCATATAATGCTTTACGAATTCAAAAAAGGGAATAGTGCTACTGAAGCAACGCGAAACATTCAGGACGTTTATGGCAACAATATTCTGCATGTGAGGAAATGTCAAAGATGGTTTCAAAAGTTTAGGAATGGTGACTGCTGTTTGACAGATGCAGCACGCTCTGGACGCCCTGCTGAGTTTGATGATGACTTGCTGTTAGCCGCACTTGAAGAAGACTGTTCAACAACTGTCGAAGAGTTGGCCCAGAAACTCAATTCATCCCCGTCCACCATCCATCGACATTTGCAACAACTCGGGAAAGTGCCTAAGTTAGGAAAATGGGTGCCACATGAATTGTCGGTCGACAATCTGAGGGTGCGGGTAAACATTAGCACAGCTCTTCATTCCCGTGAACTCCAAGATCTGTTTTTGCACCGTTTAGTGACTGGTGATGAAAAGTGGATACTGTACCAGAATGTTAAGCGCTGTCGACAGTGGATTTGTGCCGGAGAACCAGCGACACCACAGCCAAAACCAAATCTTCACCCTTGAAAGGTGTTGCTTAGTGTTTGGTGGGATACAGGTGGTGTAATACACTTTGAAACCTTACCACCCAACCAAACAATCACCGCTCAAGTCTACTGTCAACAACTGGAACGATTGAACACTGCACTAAAAGAAAAGAGACCTTCTTTGGTTAATCGGAAAGGAATCGTGTTCCACCACGACAACGCACGTCCTCATACCGCTCGGATCACTTCTGCAAAAATTGTGGAGCTTGGGTGGGAAAAACCTCCACATCCTCCATATTCTCCAGACCTTGTGCCTTCAGATTATCATCTCTTCAGGAGTCTGCAAAACTATCTTGACGAGAAACAGTATACTACTTTAGATGACCTGCACACCAGTCTTTGTACGTTTTTTGCCTCAAAACCGCCTGAATTTTATAAACATGGCATTGAAAAGCTTGTAGGACGTTGGCAGAGTGTCATTGATTCCGATGGAAAATATATACTAGATTAAAAAGTTTCAGTTGAGTTTTTTTTTGTCCTTCAAATTCCGATCTAAAAAACGACATTACTTATGGGATGACCTGATATATATATATATATATATATATATATATATATAATAGTAGGAATGACTATGCGCCTCGGTGGTGTAGTGGTTAGAGTCGCTGACTACGAATCCATCGGCCCCGGTGACGGCAGCAAGCAGCAAAACCCAGCTGTTCATCCTTCCACACAATAAAGAAATTGGTTGGTAGATAAATGGGTACCCTGGGTGGCCTTGTGGTTAAGACGCTGGGCTGCTGGTGGGGTGTTGTTCGGATTCCACGTTAAACTGTAGGTCTAAGGTGGAGTGAAAAACTTGAACTTCGTCCGAATGAACAATTCGGGCGGAATCTCACCAAAGTTATATATAGGAGAGAGAGAGAGAGAGAGAGAGAGAGAGAGAGAGAGAGAGAGAGAGAGAGAGAGCTTAACATTTTAATAATCTTCTATAACTTACCTGATCAGTGCAATCTTAAATATAAATTAGAAAATTGATAAAAAGAGATTAATTTGACTACACACATTATATATACACACACACACACACACACACATATATATATATATATATATATATATATATATATATATATATAATAAGTTAGATTTAATATTGCACTGATGAAGGAAGATATTTTGAAACCTGTGCAGTAAATTACACTCTGCACGACAAAATTACAAACTTTTTCTGTCCTTTAAAAAAACGAAATGATTTTTAATAAATTTGAGTACGCTGAGTTCAAATCTGATGTCAGAATACCAATATCACCCGCCGTTTTGACGGGACGTGTAATAAAATCTTATATACAGATTAGAATATATTGAATACCTCAACATAATTATTGCAAGATCAAAACAATAATTAAAATCTTTTTGTTGATGTTTTTCGTTTGTACATACCTCTCTGGAGTTTCTCTAATGAGAAACCAGCAATATTCAGCCAACATACTGGAATTCCACGTTCCCTGGAACCGCTTTTCCATAATGGCTATCTCCTGTTAGGATCTTTCGCGGTGCTCGTCGCTAACGGCGCCCAAATTGGTTGGAAAGAAATCTAAATGAGAGTCACGGAAATGCACCTTCAAGGACATATTACAACTCATAGATTATAGCACCTTAAAAGCTCATTCACCACAGTAACATAGTCGTCAGACTCGACTTTACCAAGGAAATTTGAACAAACCGATTTGAAAGCCACCCATGCTGCCTTTTCTACCTCACTTAATTTGCTGTCAAAATTGGTGTCCTTTCCTTATTTGTGGGCCAACAAAAATTACTTCTCTGATTTCAGCTTCGCTTAACCTTGGAAATATAGTCCTCAAATAAATAAACGCCTCACTATTCTTGTCCATAGCTTTCACAAAATTTTTCATCAATCCCAGTTTGATTTGAAATGGTGGCAATAACACTTTTTTTTGTTCTACTAAAGGCTCATTGGAAATATTTGTCTGTCCTGGAACAAAACTCATCCTGGCAGGCCAATCTTTACAGACAAAATGGCGGTCTCCAACGCGACTGTCCCACTCGCATAAAAAGCAGCAATATTTTGTGTACCCTTGCTGCATTCCAAGGAGAAGGCCTATAACTTTTAAATCACCGCAAATATTCCACTTATAATAATAAAAACTCACTCTAACAGACAGAGTTTATTTCCACAACAGTTTCGATGCCCACTGACATCCTCTTCGAGTGGATACAGAAAAACGAATGAACCAAAAACAAGAGGGAAAACAGTCCAGGGGACCATTAAGAAATTCGCACCTAGGTTAGATCCCGTTCTCCCGACACCGGAAGGGCATTTTATTGAAGGGTCCCGCTTATAAGTACATTCGCACAAATTTAAAATTATCTTCTTGTTCTATACATACAGATTCTTCTATTATTTTTTACATAATTATTACATTTATTATCACATTTATTAAATTTATTATTGCATTATTATTTATTACAGAAATTATAAATTTATTGTTACAATGATTATTACATTGTTCTTTATTATTACAGAAATTATAAACCGAAAAACGAATGAAAAAGGCGTGAAGGAAACAATCCAGAGACCATTAAGAAATTCGCACCTAGGTTAGATCCCGTTCTCCCGACACCGGAAGGGCATTTTATTAAAGAGTCCCCCGCTTATAAGTACATTCGCACAAATTAAAACTATCTTCTTGTTCTATACATACAGATTCTATTATTTTGACATAATTACTGCATTTATTATTACATTTACGTTTTTTTTTACCATTTATTATTATTACCTTTACATTTATTATTACATTTACATTTATTACTATTATGTTTATTATTCCATTTACATTTTACTGAAAAAACGAATGAACCAAAAGCGAGTAAGGAAATATTCCAGGGACATTTAAAAAATTCACACTTAGGTTAGAACCCGTTCACCCGACGCCGTAAGGGATTTTTTGACCAAGAATCTCATTAGAGGGTCCAGCTTATAAGTACCTTCGCACAAATTAAAATTATCCACTTGTTCTATCCATACAGATTCTATTATTTTTCTTTTGACATCATTATTGCATTTATAAAGTAACTTACTTGATTTCCAATCTATAGCATGATCATTTTGGCTAGCGTGATAAAAAATTGTATTATTAGTATTACAACTTCTGAAGGCATATTTATGTTCTTTAATACGGGTTTCAATATTTCTTCCAGTTTCTCCTACGTATACTAAATCACAACTTTTACAGGGAATGCTGTAGACACAGGCTTGTTCCTGTTTTGCAAAGTTATTCCTAACCAATTTACTTTTTACAGTATACGAATATTGAACGCCAAAGCAAACTTAAAATCTTTCGTCAAAGGTTTTACTCTTTCTAAGCCGGCAATGTAAGGCAAACTCACATATTGTTTTTGATTAACTGAAGGTTCCCGAGGGGCATAAAAGATTTTCTGGCTTTAAAATATGCCTTTCTGATAAACCACTCAGGATATTTTAAATCCTTAAAAATGTTCCGAATCTTTGGATTTTCCGGGTCCAGCAAATGTGGGCTACAAATCCTGAGTGCTCTTAGAAACATGGAAGAAATAATTGGGCTTTTAACCCCTCCATCATGATATGAAAAATAGCAGGTTTTCTATAGACCATGAAATTGGGCTTTCCGCTTTCGTTAATGACTAAAACATCTAGAAAAAGTAATTGTTTGTCGTTCTCCCACTCATATTTAAATTTAATAGAGGGAACAAGATTATTTAATGACTGAAAGAAAGTGTCAAAGTTGCTCTAGTGGTCAGGCCAAAATGAGAAAATATCATCTACATAACGAAACCAAATTAGATTCCTGGGACATATTGTTTGCAACAATTCCGACTCATAATATTCCATGTATAATGTACTCAGTATTGGGTGATAAAGGGGACCCCATTCCCATACCAAAACGTTGCAAATAAAATTCTTCACCGAAGGAGAAGGCATTATTGGTGACACAGTGAAGAATTTTATTTATTCTAATTTGACCTTCATGTAGAAAAGTGAAGTTTTTTGCATTTATTCCACTTATATTTGTTATAGTTAATGGATCTAAGTAAAATACGCATATTCTTTTATGTGGACCCCTAGGACAGAAGGATAAGTATTTCGGTTGTGTAGAAGCAGTGCCTTCAAACTTAATTTGGAGGAATCAATGAAGAGACGCCATTCCTCCGGTTTGTGTTGATGCCCCAAAGACTCCATTAAATTGTCTACATCATTACAAAACACAATACTATCACTTGTAGAAAAAAAGGTAATGAAATCATTCTGACGCTTTCTACATGAAGTTATGTTGGTGCCCTTTCCTAAAAGATTCCACCCTTGCAGCCTAGATCCTAGAAGTTCAGCCTGATTTTTCGAAAGATTCAAATCTCTCACGAGATCATTTAGTTCTGCCTGTGTAATAAGGTGAGGTGACGATGATGTGGATGGTAGAAATTCTGGATTTGCAAGCTCACTGGCTGCTTGTGGTTCAATTTCAATTTCGGAGTGACAATATTTCTCGTCCAAAGTCCAATCTTTTGGTGGCTAAGGAACTGGCAGGGTTTCATCGTGAGGAGCTGGTCGCATAGCTGATGGTAGGTTTGGGTATCGTATTGGATGCTTGGGTTTCGAAGAGAAACCGCGTATATTTGTTAAACAAAAGTAGCAGTCACTAACATGATCTTTTGGTTCACTCCAGATCATAGGGACAGCAAATGGCATTGATGGACGTGAACCTTGTAACCACGCTTTTAAGCTCCTTGCACACGAATTGCAACATACTGTATATGTGGAGCCCAGCTTCTGTCCTGATCACCCACTTTGCATCCAAACTATAACTCATATGCCTTTTTAACCAGAGAATTAAATGGCAGGTTTTTGGATTTCAATGTTAGTTCGCCACACACAAAATAAATCGGCACTGGTTACACATTTTCTAGACATTATTGAAATTAAAACGTGAAAGCAATTAATGTTTACGACAAAAGAAATTAATAAACACAGTAGATCCAGCAGAAAAGTACTTTAACGCCAAACATCAGGAGAGCACCTGAACAGTGAAAGAAAATAATTTTCCACTTGGCAGCCACTGTGAAATCACCTGACCACCTTTAAACCAATCACGGAACAACACAACATTTCGAATAACCAATCAGTGAGCAACACATGTCACAATAATGACCAATAGCCGTAGGGCCGTTCCTCTGCTTAGCAGGCGTTTGACATAATTTGGATAATTTTTGTGAAACAATAACGTAGTTTTCTGGAAAAATGGTGGGTGTTAGAGAAAAAATAATAACATATTCGTAATCAGAGCATCAAAATACATATAAATCAGCAGAATTTGTGCAAAGGACAGAAATTGTGCTGTGCAGTGTTAATAAAATACAGGGTGTTTCACAACCGGTCTGCCATACTTTGGGGGGTGATATCGAGTAAAAATCTTAATACAACATAGGTGCTATTTCCAACCGCTGCGGAGCTACGGACGTTTTAAGATGTGCAAACACCAAACCCTACTTGTTTGTAATTCGATAGACGGCAGCACTGGTGGTACTTTCGGTTAAAGAAGTTACCACTACTAAGCCTCCGTTTTTTCTTTCAGTTGGTTCTGATCTGTGGTACGAGACACTGTGTTGCGCTAAGGTGAACAATCAAAATGAATCAACAGTTCGCACCCGCTGAATACGTTGATATTCATTTCATTTATGGATTCTGTGACGGTAACAGCAGAGAGGCAGTTGAGGAATATCGAAAACGTTTTCCGAACCGCCGAATACCGAACAGGCAAGTGTTTAGTGACACACATCAGAGATTAAGGGAAACAGGGACAATTGTTCCACGTAACAAGAACATGAAGCACGACGGCCCGTTGCTGTGGAGGAGCGCATACTGGACCAAGTACAATGTAGCCCAACTAACAGTGTTCGAAGGATTTCTAGACGAATTGGTGAATCCGAATCGCGTGTATGGCGAACCATACATGATGAGGGTTTGTATCCCTATCATTTGCAACGTGTGCAAGCTCTTCAACTGGATGATTACGATAAACGTGTTCAATTTTGCCAGTGGATGGTTATGCATCGCCAAATTCTTAATCGCATGCTGTTTAGTAATGGAGCACAATTCATTCGGGAAGGAATTAACAATGACGAAATTCCCACTTGTAGTCCGCCGATAATCCCCACGGTATCGTTGAAGGAAACTTTCGACATCTATTTCGGTGAATGTTTGGTGCGGGGTAATTGGAGATCAGCTGAATGGACTGTTCGTTTTGGAACAACGATTAACTGTTGATATTTATCTGAACTTCCTGACGAACGAATTGCCGCTTTTGATGGAGGACGTGCCCTTGTAGACAAGACGCAGGATGTTCTTTCAGCACGATGGGGCGCCACCACATTTTGGTTGTCATGTTACGGATTACTTGAATCAGCGGTACGGGAATCGTTGGATTGGTCGTGCTGGTCCAATTTCGTGGCCCCCAAGATCTCCGGACCTAACCCCGTTAGATTTCTTTTTATGGGTCTTATGAAAGATGGTCTACAAGACCAAAGTACAAACGAGAGAGGAACTCTTGCGACGAATTATGGATGCCGCTGCTTACATACGAGAACACCCCGAAATGATTCAATGGGCAGTGGACTGTTGTTTGGAACGAGCAAGGCTGTGCATTGAAAATCGAGGCGGACATTTTGAACATTTATAAGGTGTATCTCATAAAAGTAGCAATAAATACATCAGATTAATACTCTCGTTTATTTTTTCCGTGCACCTTAAAACGTCCGTAGCTCCGCAACGGTTGGAAATAGCACCGACGTTGCATTAACTTTTTTACTCGATATCACCGCCCCCCCCCCCCACAGTATGGCAAACCGATTGTGAAACACCCTGTATATTAAGAGCTTTAGTCTTTATCATTAAATTGAGATTCCATAGGAATGAAACATGAAGCTTATATATATATATATATATATATATATATATATATATATATATATATATATAGGCCTATATATATCCGCACACAATATATATATATATATATATATATAATATATATATATATATATATATATATATATATATATATATATATTATATATATATATATATATGTATACTTATTTATTGTAGAGCGGAGTGTTCTTCGGGAACTGACATTTAAGGATAAAAAGGATGATCAACGCCCATGTCAACATATGAAGATTTAATATCAGACGTTCGGAAGTCAAACTCCCATCATCAGTGGTATGTTTAATTTCAACGCAGAATTATAATCATTTAAATTAAGTTTTTGTTTATCTCTATATAAGAACTCCATAATTCTTAGATTTGTTTCATTTAGCAAAGTGGTTAAACTGATTATAATTCTTCGTACAAATTAAACATATCACTAGTGATGGGAGTTTGACTTCCAAAATGTTATACGGGGTGTTCGGAAAGTCACTGTGCACTTATATTTATTTAATAGCATACAATAGTATAACATTGCATATATGATAGAGGTTATGGATGGGACCATCAGAACTTATAAAAGGTGTTGAAAGTGATGTCCTTTAACAGCAATACAGGCCTGGACCCGTCTTATTTTATTTTGAAACACCTTTGTCAGTTCTTCTTTTGAAATGGACCTTATGCAGTTTTCAGGTCATCAAGCGTGAGTGGACGATCTCGATTATATAAGTGCACAGTGACTTTCCGAACACCCTGTATTATATTATATTATAATATAATAATTTATAAGCTTGGTTTTAATTCCGGTCGAATTGTTCATTCTGACGAAGGTCAAGCTTATCACTCTACCTTAGACCTACAGTTTAATGTGAAATCCGAACCACGCCCCACCAGCAGCCCAGCGTCTTAACAACTAGGCTCCTCAGGATACCCATTTATCTACCAACCAATTTTTTAGTGTGTGGAAGGATGAACAGTTGGGTTTTGCTGCGCGCCGCCTGCCGTTACTGGGTCTCGATCGCGGGGCCGATGGATTCGTAGCCAGTAACACTAACCACTACAGCACCGAGACGCATTATACACACACACACACACACACACACACACGAGGGTAATTCAATAAGTATCCGCACTTTTTATTTTCACAATTTTATTTTCACATCTGATAGATTATAAACACATCACTTCTCAACATAGTCTCCCTGTTTCTCAATACACTTAGTCCAGCGATCTACAAGCTTCCTAATGCCATCACAAAAGAATGTTTTTGGCTGTGTGCGTAGCCAGTCATGCACCGCCTCCTTCAGGTCATCATCGCCTTGGAATCGCTGACCTCTCAAAGCGTCTTTTAGTGGTCCAAACAGGTAAAAATCCGAAGGTGCCAGGTCTGAACTGTAGGCTGGATGGTCGAGAACTTCAAATTTAAGTACTTGAAGGCATTTTCTAGTATGTGTAACAGTATGAGGGCGCGCATTGTCGTGTAACAGAATAACACCTTCCGACAATCTCCCTCTCCGTTTTGTGCGAATTGCTTGCTTTAACTCATTCCGAAGCATGTCAGAATATGATGTACTTGTTACTGTAGTTCCACGCTCTAGATAATGTTCAAGGATAGTGCCTCGTGTATCCCAAAACAGTGTTAGCATAACTTTACCTGCTGACGGCTGCGCTTTGAACTTCCTTGCACCGGGAGATGTTGGATGCTTCCATTGCATGCTCTGTAGTTTGCTTTCTGGTTCATAGTGATGGACCCAGGTTTCATCTCCAGTGATAATGCGCTCCAAAACGTTTTCACCTTCATTATGATACAGCGCCAAAAGACGAGAGCAGACGTCCATACGATTACGCTTGTGATCTTCTGTCAACTGTTTGGGCACCCATTTTGCACAAACCTTGTGAAAGCCAAGAATGTCATGAACTATCGAATAGGCTGGCCCTTGATTAACGTCTAATGAAGATGCAATTTCTTTTATTGTTAATCTTCTGTCATCGAAAATCATGGCTTTGGCTTCTTCCTGCTTGTCACCAGTGGTTGATGTTGACGGTCGTCCTGAGCGCTGAGCATCTGTCACACGTGTCCGACCTTCCTTGAACATTTGAATCCACTCGTACACACTTCGCCGTAGTAACGCATTATTCCCATACTGAGCACATAAACTCGTGTGAATTTCAGCTCCTTTCACACCTGTCCACAAAAAAGGAACCACAAATCTCTGTTCTTCCAGGGTACAAATTGAAAGCGGCGCAGCCATACTCACTACTCGTATGATATGTGACAGCTACGAGTAGCCTAAATAAGCCTATACTGTTGCTAGCCTAAATAAGCCTATACTGTTGCTAGCCTAAATAAGCCTATAGATCTCAGTTTGGCTCGTTATTACGAGTATATATTATATACACTATATTATCACTAAAATAAAAACTGTGGATACTTATTGAAGTATCCTCGTGTGTGTGTATAATATATATATATATATATATATATATATATATATATATATATATATATAAATAAAGCACTATATCACCGAGGCGCATTTTATATATACGGTGTGACTATAAAGTAATAAGTGATTTTGTAGCAAACATACCTGAACTTTTCATCCAAATAAATGTTGTCTACTTCAAAGTATTCACCTCGGGAGGCTATACACTTATTCCAACGATGCTGCCATTACTCAAAACATTTCTGGAATGCCTCTTTTGGAATTGCCTTCAAAGCCTACGTCACATTCTCTTGAATATCCTTAATGGTTTCAAATCTTTCCTTTGAGTGTGGATTTGATTTTTGGGAACAGCCAAAAGTCATTCGGAACCAAGTCTGACGAATAAGGTGGGTAATCAAGCTGGGTAACACCGTTTTTGGTCAAAAACCGTTTCATAGAAAGTGCGTTGTGAGCCGGAGCATTGTCATGATGAAGAAGCCAATCAGTGGGCCACAGTTCACTCCTTTTGCGTCGCACAGAATCTCTCAAGTTTTCATTCAGAATGAGTCTAACTGTTTCTTTATCTAAGTTTAGCTCTACCATTCTCACAGTTAATCACTTATCAGAACGAACCAAATCTTTAACCTTTTCAACATTTATCACTTATCAGAACGAATCAAATCTTTAACCTTTTCAACATTTTCATCGGTCCTGTGCGTGATTGGACGGCCGCTTCGTACATCATAATTGACATTTTCCCTATCTTCTTTAAACCCTTTGTGCCAGTCAAAAACTCTTGCTCTTGACATTACTTCATCTTCATAAGTTTCCTTTAAAATGTCAAGTGCTTCACTTGCAGATTTGTTTAACTTCACACAAAATTTGATATAAATTCTTTGCTCTAAATAACGGTCACTCATTTTTACACAGACACAAAACAACATGCACTTCTATTCACCACAGCTGCTAGCGTAAGACTGACTTGGAGATCTTGAAAGTACTGCTACTGCAAGTTCAAACACGTTCCGACATGTCCCTGCTAAGATCACTCCTCCTCTACTTCCACAAGCCACATACGAAAATCAGACCCATTACTTTATAGTCACACCTCGTATTTGCCTAATTGAACGCAAGAAGGGTCCTGTAAATACAAGATATCCGTACCCTTATAAGTAGTTTTATACAAGATGCCCAGAATTTACGCTGTTATCACTCTTTTATACAGTCTTTCTTTATTCTTGAAAACTACCAACCCGTTCTTATTACTGCCAAACTGCTCTTTCGCATACCTTTCTAAGTCTTTCAAAACGTCTTCCACTTTCTTTTTTATGCAGGAAGGATGGGCCAAGGGCGAAGGGTACTCCAACCATTCCATATGACCATAAATTTTAAGCTTTCATTCATTAACGTACATCCTTAATTTGGACCTTTTCCAGTTTGTGTACCGTTTTTCATATAATTTATTTTTGCTTCTTTTCAGATCAAAAATGAGTGATCAAAAATGAGTTCTTGATAACCTAACCTAACCTAACCTAACGTAACCTAACCTAACCCACATTATAAATAAATAATTTCAATCTAAAAATGTTTACTGTACTGTAATGTACTGTAGAAAACGGTACATAAACTGGAAAACGTCCCTTAATTTTTTCATCATCATCATCTTGCTCTCAATAACTATCAACCTCTTACCTTGCATCTGCGACACTAATACAATTTACCTTTATTACAAAAAAAGTCTTAAAAATAAACATTCTTCCTGGATATTATGGGAGACTCCTCATTCGACTCATCCAATTCGGAACTTCCCACACTCGTATATTTTCTATTGTTAGCCATTTTAATCCATTTTAATCCATTTACTCTCACATTTATCATCCACCGCATTTTCACTTTGTTACCAACCTTATCCCCTCCTCTTTCTTCGTACTTTTGTTCTGCACAATTTCCCATTCGCAGCAACTATCGCTGTTTCCATTCTTGTACGCCCTATCGTTACCAGCCCCTCGGTCATTTAACTCCACAGTTCTAACTCTTTTTAGTTTCATGTCTCTCGCATTCTAAATACCCATTCAAAAGAGGGTGAATATTAAGTTTCGGGGTACTACTTTTTGTTTTTTGACAGTCAAAATTTTTTACATGGATCCTGATTAGTTACTTCCCACATGACTAACTTTCAGCAAATCAACCTAGAACGACTACCTAACCTAGTGTAACCTAACCTGGACGCAAGACTCACCTTGACTGGTTCAATGAATAAAATGGGCAAATCACAGAAATCTAGTGTCTCCGAAACTTAATATGAGCCCCAAAGAGTCATTTAGTATCCTATCATCAACTTCGCCATCATGACTATTAATCAATTCTTCCATACCGCATACCAATGCATCTATTTTATTTTCTCTGCTGTTCTACATAAACCCTCTCACTTTAGGTTTCACCTACTTCTGACCTGCCTGAATACCAATTATATCAACCACTTAACCTAACTATAGCAACCACTTAAACTGTAAAAAGTACACAAAAAGTACGCAAAAAGTACTTGCTAACAAGGAAAACGGATATGTATAAATCAACAAAAAAATATATGCACAACTAGCAAATATTAAATTAACCATAGATAGTATAGGTGGGGTACCAGGTACCCCAGCACTACTTGTTTTGAATGGTAATAAAATGGGACCTTTACTCCATAAGGTTAAATAATAACTGTAAAAAAAAAAAAGTTTTGAAAACAATTTAAAGTTTAAAATAGTTAAAAGCTGTGAATACAAATTGTTGTCAGATCGGGGAACTACACAAGCATTTACGCACAGTAACAGTAGCAAATTTTTGTTCCCAAGCAAGAGGGCGTCCCAGCCAGGAACGATGAAACTATTAATATTATAGTGAATAAATAAATATATACATATACACGACTATAAAGATATAGGATCACCTGAAGATCAGGGCCCCCAACCTTCTTTAGTTAGCCGTATAAGGCTAAGTCGTGATATTTTCGTTAGTTAATCTAACCAGTCGTCAATGGCGTACAGTTGACCTAACGACTGGTTAGGTTAAGTCGTAATATTTTCGTTAGTTAGCCTTATAAGGCTAACTAAAGAAGGCTGGGGGCCCTAATCTTCAGGTGATCCAAAATATGAAAGTACAAAAAAAAAAGTACAAAACCTAGCCCAAACCCAACTGATAGCAAGCTAAACCCTCGTACAAACTGGGTGAGGGATTTGGAATTAAGAATTCCCAAACGTTAGAGCAGTCAAATAAAGTCGTTCGTCAATAGTTTCGGCTTCCAACTCCGCGGGATACATCATATAAAAACAGTACAGACTGGCCACAAAGTCCCTTTGCAGTGAAATTACAGCACATCTGTATGCATAAAAAACAAGGGCATCAAAGAGACTTTGGTGCTACTGTAGTATGCGGTCTACCTACGATTGGTTAGGTTTAATCATGATATTTTCGTTAAAACTAACGAAAATATCATAACTAAACCTAACCAATCGTCAAGGGCGATTGACAATGGGATGTAAACAAACAATTAGTAAACAAGATAAGAAGCTATAATTAAAAGGTAGACCGCCGAATCGTAGGTAGACCGCATACTACAGTAGCACCGAGACTTTGTGGCCACCCTGTGTATTCATAACCATCTCAAATTAAAGCTATATCTAATGTAATAAATCTTAAAATGATATAAATAACACGACATAAATACAAAGAACGTAAATAATGACAGCTGCCCATTATTTAATTGAAATACTGCAGTAATTAAAAAGATAATTCATACTAAATCATATTAATTATAACCCTACCGCTTTAGAGAGACCGGTTAAACTTGAACCGGTTAATCATGAACCGGTTAATCTTGAACGGTTAATCTTGAACCGGTTGATCTTGAATGTTGAAACGGTTGATCTTGAAACGGTTAATCTTGAAACGGTTAATCTTGAAACGGTTAATCTTGAAACGGTTAATCTTGAAACGGTTAATCTTGAAACGGTTAACTTTGAAACGGTTAACTTTGAAACGGTTAATCTTGAAATGGTTAATCTTGAAATGGTTAATCTTGGATTCTCTTCCGTGTCCGCTTGTCTTAAACTTCCTCCCAAACGATGACGTCTTATTCTTTACCAATTTTACTGCATGGAATATGAAACTTCGAACTTAAAAGCCAAATTCTTCAAGTTATTCAATAAAGTTCGAAGTTCAGATTCGTAACAAACTTATTCACTTCACACTTTTCAAGCAGACTCACAATAAAAGAAAATGGCAGCCAGACATTCCACATTTTTACTCGAACACCAACCAACCAACGAACCATACACACACACACACATATGGAACGTTTCAAAATACATCTATATACCCCATTCCAATATATATATATATATATATATATATATATGTCGCGCGTGTGCGCGGGCCACTGCCCGCTGGCGACTTTTAAGATGAATGCATTTTGGACAATCCAACGAAGGTGGTCCTTGTTGGCTAAGCTCGGCCTTAGCCGAAGAGCATCCGAGTAACAATAATGTGACACAGTTTCTACCAAGTTTTTTCCCGAAGGAATGAATGGAAACACTTCAGTTCTCAATGGGAGTTTTCGTTCACTCAAGTGATTTTTATTACACAAAGTAGATACAGAACGAGGCACTGAAAGAGGGAAATGAATTTACAGCCTCTTACGATAACCACTGAAAGTCAGAAGTTTACAGGGGGAGAGGTTTGACCTTTTCTTCACAATAGCTCAGGCAGGAATTTAAAGGGAAAGAGGTGCAACCTCTTGTAACAATGGCCCAGGCAGGAATTTAAGGCGAGGGGGCTCGGACTCTTCGGGTAAAGGTTAAGGCAGGAATCATTTAATTTACAATACAAGAAATAAATAAGTCTAAATTTTAGGGGAGTGCAGTTGAAGGTTAAGCTCCCACTTTAACTGGAGAGCTAAAGAATTCTGACGTTAAGCATAATTAAGCATGCAACAAAATTTAGAAAGATAAAAAAATTAAGAAAGAAAATACTAATTTTTGTAAGGTATACACTTTTGGATGGCGACATAATGTCGGGATGCCGATATGTACCGAGTACATTAAGTACACTAATAACATCATATTAAATTATTGCTGTTAATTACAATTTTAGCAGATTGTTAATTGACATATCTGATACTGAAATAATCTAAATAGGTGATACAATTTATATAATGAAGGAGAGTTTTCCGTTGTTCTATAATTTAAAGGGGATTAACAAAAATGTTATATATTTATAGTTAACAATAATTACGCCAAATTATGTCAAATATTATTAGAAGAATGGTTGGTTATCATAATTTGAAAGCCTAAAAGCCAGCGATGATGAAAACGGGGGAAAAATACAGTGCACTTTCCATTGAAAATACACAGACATTTATGATAACGTAACACATAAGTAACATAGACTTTAAATAACAATTAGGTAGAAATAGTAAGTACAAGTAGTGAGAACGTGGATAACGATGTGACGTAAACAGATAACGAACCAGTGACCTAGCATGGAAACAATACAGTATATTGTAATAACATAACATACATAACATAACATAACATCTTAACGTTATAAATTGGTAGTAGAAGCAAGAGAGAAGAGTTCGGATTGAGAGGCTCGCTTTTGGCGACGTCATCGGAATACGAACATTCATATCAGCATTAACGAATATCTTGCGAGAGGTGAAATAATTAAAAGAAAAAATAAAAGAATACATGTGGACGTATTTACATGTACGTAATCACGATCATCAAAGGACATGTACGACTGCACAAAGTATTGTACACATATCGGTTGTCACACAATAGGTTGTGTGCGTAATATTGACACGAATACACATGGACTGATAGGTTGATAGGGCACAAGTAGACAATAGATAGATGAATGAATAAGTAATAAAATTAGTAAAGGATAGCTGTCAAGAAAGATCATGGATGTATGAATGAGTATGGTTGAATAATATTTATATTGCATAACACCAGACAGGACTCAACATATAAATAATGACTTATAGAGAGTGAAGCTTTTATTATCATTAAAGAATTTACCATACATTGAATACGAAAGATATCCACATACTAAGCACGTGATTCAGTATTCAAGGTATGGAAACGTGAAGGAAATTGAGTTACTATATGACGTCATAGTGATTTACTTTGTACATACAGTATAAGTCATTATTGGGAGAAATTAAAGGAGACGAATTAGAGAGTCACAGTTAAGGGACATTCGCTTCTCACAGCGAACTTCTAATGGCACAAACATGGATACTGCTCAACCATAGAAATGGTAGGTCGCATGGTTGTGACATATATATATATATATATATGATGAATAAAACCACGAAGGAAAAAAGAAACACAAAGGGGTATATATATATTATACATATATATATATATATATTATACACACAACTCGCGAGTCCTCACACTTCGAATCTCGCACATCCGCTTCCTCGCATTAACCCCCTTTATATATAACCTCCTAATCATCGTACATCGCCACCGCATCATCGCATCATTGCACTCGCATTTTCCCGCCTTTTTGAGATTTTAGATGCTCATCGTACGTCTGAAGTACGATAACGATTTGGCATTCCGTGCGATGCTTGACTTGCCATTTTCTGCCTTTCTATGGGCCAAGATGTTAGTCCCTTGTCAGTTGTTGAACGTGTAGTGCGTGACTGTTTGCTGTGAATCATTAAACAATGCTTTTCATCCTCATCGGAAAGAGTGTGGTAATTTCGTCCACAATTATGTTCATCTTAATTAATCTACAGGAATGGCCAAAAGTCGCAATCGGGGCGTATAGAATGGTTGATAAAAGATTGAGCTTTAACTTATGAAACATTTTATTTAAGCCAAAAACAAGGAAAAAACATTAGAAATGAAATTGAAATTAAATAAAAAGATATCTTGCTGCTTATACGTCCAATTGTTCTGTATGGATACCGTCGTGATCAACGCATAATTGCATTCGACGCTAAATGCGCCTTGAAGCTTTTCGAAGCATTTCAAGCATAATGGCTGAGAATATGTGGAGAATTTCCACTTTTAACTCTTCAACAGAATGCATGCGGATGTGGCTAAGTTTAAGTTTGTTCTTCAAGAAAGACCACAATCAGTTATCACAAGTTGCGAGGTCGGGACTTCTGGGAGGCCAGTTGAGAGATCCCCCTCACCCAATCCACGCTAGAAATTGGTTGCTGAGGAAATTACGAAGGTTAATAGCATAATGGGTTGGTGCACCGTCTTGTAAAATAACGCTGTTTACAAGGCCCATTTTCTCAAGTTTGGGAATTAACCAATGAGACAACATCTCCAGATAACTTTGACTAGTCACATATCGAAAAAATATGGGCCAACAATCAGTTCACAGTTTACACCAGCCCACATCATAACATGGGGAGGGTGTTGTGCTATTTCTTCAAAGAAATGGGGATTTTCTTTCGCTCAGAAATAAACATTTCGAGACCTCGTCTAAGATATACGACACATTCGCCAGTGAACATAAGGTTTCGACGACAAGCTAAGGTTGGAAATTCATGCAATAAAATTTGACATGACTACCGCCGTACGTTTATATCATGATAGATAATTCATTGATAAATACGGGCCTATACTTATGGAAGCCTTCCTTCTTCATCAAACGTCGCATGGAAATTCTTGGAATAATGAATTCAGCAGATCGTTTCTTAGATGATTTCTTGGATGATTGAAGAACTGACTCCTCTAAACGAGCACTAACGTCCGCATATTTCTGCGGTCTCCCACATCGTTTGACATCTAAAACAGATCCTGTTGTGAATGTTTTTTTTCCTCACGTTTAATTAAATTTACCTCAGTCGGAGCTGCTTCATTAAAACGCATTAGTCTTCTCTTATATTATCATAAATGTTACAAGTACTTTCTTTTACGTGAACTCAAACATTCACAAGACGCTCCTCGATTGCAAAGGAACTTGTATCCGCTATGTTAAAGGATTGATACCCTACGTCATTATGAAGTTTGTTTACATACCACATAGCCTAGACTATGCCGAAGGTGATTATCCTAGGCCTAGCTGATTCTATTTGGCAAATTTGTGTGAATTCCGTGTGGTAAATATTCTTTGGAACATATTCTTCATTTCTAATTCCTGTACATTTCTAAACGACCCGATCGCGACTTTTGGCCATCCCTGTGCAATGTGCATGTGAAGTCTACAAGTCTGTTTTCTAATTTTCTTATAATGTCCGCGAGTTCTTCCGTCAAACTCTGATAAGGAAAAAGTTATTTACATTAAATTATCTAAACCTGAAAACATTTTGAACATCTATATCGTGTGTCCTCTTAAACAGTCCCTTTAATCTTTCTCTTTATTCCAACCTTCACAATTTTAATCTATTATTTTTAATCCTTTGCAAAGGGTAAAAAAATAATAATTAACAGATTATCTTAGATTATCTTGTCTTAATATTTTACTGCACCTGTCTCATATCAAATTTCCTAACCTAAAAATTATTAATATGATATTCTATTAAACTGAAGAGAGAGTGTCTGAAAAAAAAAACCCGTAATATTTTAAATAATACAGCCAGTAAGAAACAAGAGGTGCAGAAAAAAAGGGTTTCTTTCGATAGTTTTCTTGTAGACGCAATTCGCAGCTTTTACCTCTAAAACGTTTGCAATATCCATGAACGTTGCTTGAATTACTCAATTTTTACAAATTTATAATATTTGTGTATTTTACTATGATTAAATTTGTCCTAACTTTATATGTTAAATTGTAGATATTTATAAACTATTACAGCTAAAATACCTCATATCACTGAACTCTAGATTTAAGGTTGGTACTATTGCTTTATACATCATACACAAATGCCAAACTCACAACCTAATCGCCAAAGAAAAATGAAAAAAAGAGAAAAACAAATATTTCATTCGTGAATGGTTTTCAGTTGCTATGGGAACTGAACATATCGTAAAAGCAGTAAAGAAATTGGATCTGTATATTTTATAATATTTGGGGGACAAAACTTCTGTCACCGACTATATATATATATATATATATATATATATATATATATATATATATATATATATATATATATATATATATATATATACATATATATACACAGGGCGTCCCAAAAAAATGTATACACACTTTAACTTTGAACAAAGGAAATTCATTCTAAATGCTACTGGAAGTGTGAAAAACGCAGTTGAAGTGCAAAGACAGTTTAGGAGGGAGTTTCAAACAGATCCACCAACGCGACTTACCATCACTCGAATTAGAGATAAGTTTGAAGCCGATGGAACTGTTCAGAATGTCCACAAGAAGCGTTCCGGAAGACCACGGACATCGACAAGCCCCACAAAGCAAGAAGAGTACTGGAAACGTATCACCAAAGTCCAAGAAAATCTGTGCGGCAAGCGAGTCGTGAGGTAGGAATTTCAGAATCGTCTGTCCAACGCATTTTGAAGCGCTGTCAATGGAAAAGTTACATTCCAAGATTAGTCCATGCTATTAATGAAGATGATGATGATCCGGACCGAAGAGTGGAGTATTGCGAGTGGTACTTGGCACGATGTGGATGTGGATTGGACGAAGGGGTTTCGTAGAATACCCTCCGCGTTCACCAGACCTCACACCACTAGACTTTTTTTTATGGGGATACTTAAAAGACAAAGTCTACGCTATAAAACCTGCAACAGTCGCTGAATTGAGAGCAGCCATTGAACGAGAATGCACACAAATACCAAACGAAATGTTTCGTGATGTTTGCGATTCCATTGCTTCGCGTTATCAGCAGTGCCTGGACCAGAACGGACGTCAGTTTGAAACAGGCGTTGACAAAACAATTAAATAATGTCTGTAGATTCTATTACACTTTGAAAATGAATGTATTTTAATAACACTGCCTTTATAAGTATTTAAAGTGTGTATACATTTTTTTGGGACGCCTGTATATATATATATAATATATATATATATATATATAAATTTCGAAAGCCTCCTGCCTACTGTAAATTTAAATGCAGCTAAACTCTTATAATTAAATTGAAAGTAGAGGTTTTAATACCTACATAAATTTAACAATACTACGAGTAATCCTCAAACATCATCCCTATCTCTCTCTCTCTCTCTCACACACACACACACACACCACACACACCGACCGTATAACCATACACATATACACATACATAGTTACAGACATATACACCTAATTTTATATAATTATATTTAGTAAATATGCCAAGAAAGGAACACAGTGAGCGTGCGCTCTTTCACACACACACACACACACACACACACATCCATAGATATAAGTAGGCGCACACTCAAAGGTTATGCAGGAACGGACATAATAAATTTACTCTGTGTGGGATACACGGCAAATAATAAGGGTAAAAAGGCAGACCATTGCAATCCACATCTCGCAGAAAGACAACGGACGTCTCTTTAACGGCGGCGAGTCGGGGAAACAGAGAGACAAAAGGGGAGAGAGAGAGAGAGAGAGAGAGAGAGAGAGGAGAGAGAGAGAAGAGAGAGAGGAGACTCCCTTCAATTAAAGGTTAACAAACGGAGTCTCTTAAATCCGAGAGACAATCTCTAGTAAGAAGTGAGTGACTCTTTCCGCAGCCCCTTTATACAAGCGTCCTCCAAGCTTCATTTCCTCTCCAGAATTAGTTTTGTCTCATTATCTTTATTTCCGCGACGTGAAGTTAAATGAACGTAATATAAGAAGAAAAAACCCCGAAATTAGGAAAAAATCCCCCTCAAATTCTATAAAAAGTCCCTTGAAATTATAAAATATTACCCCCAAATTATATGAAGTCTCTGATAGAAAAATTAGGTGAAGTTATATATATATTATATATGAATAGAAACGACATAAGTATTAAGGAACGTTTCTGCACACGAGGAGAGAAACGAATAAATGAAAATGAGGCGAACCGCCCGGGAATCGAACCCAGGGCCTTCCAATTGCCGGTTGGACGCGCTACCATTATGCTACGGACCTCGATTCCCGGGCGGTTCGCCTCATTTTTCATTTATTCGTTATCTCTCCTCCTCGTGTGCAGAAACGTTCCTTAATACTTATGTCGTTTCTATTCATTTATATACTGCGTGGTCATTGCAGTTATATGCATATATATATATATATATATATATATATATATAGTTTAATTAAACGCAATAGTTTTTCTTTTTTTTCTTTGTTTCCTAAAGGTTCGTGAAAGTTTTGGAGGTCAGTTTAATCGCGGGAATTTAAAGGATATTTTATCGTGGAAGGTGCTCCACTTCTTGAAATCCCTTTAGGATGAGCTGATGTAGAACGGGTAAATTCCGAAGTAATTGGTTGGGTTATTGATTCAGGGTATATAGTCGAGTTTAGTTGTTCTTTTGGTTTCTACAATGTTTATATCGAGGTTAAACCGCATCTGGAAGTAAATTGTTGAAAAATACTTTGAAATTAATTTCACTTATATTTAGCCAGGTTTCGTAGCTCAGTGGGTAACACCGTTTACCCATAAACGAAGTGAAAATGCTGAGGTCAGGGGTTCGACTCCCTTTCGATGGTGCTGGTAATAATAATAATCATCCAGGAGTTATCGCAATGGTCAATCCCAGAATAGGCACCTGATGTACCTCAATCCCAGATGAAGCACCTGCGTTGAACCTCAATCCCAGAATAGGCACCTTGCAAGGAATTAAATAAAAAAAACCTGATGATTACAAAATTTATTGTTTATACAAAGTTTATTACAAATGTAATAAAAGCAAAGTTATAAAAGGTTTAAAGTGGTTTAATGAATAAAGAAAAATTTTAGATATTATAAATTCCTGCAATATGAACCCGAATAGCAAAACTAACCAAAAAAGCAGAAGATATAGCAAAAGATTAGGTTAGGTTAGGTTAGGTTAGGTTAGGTTAGAGTTGATTTTTTCAAATATTGATAAAAACAATGAAATTATATCTCTAAAAACTGTTTATATTTTTTTCTCCTCAATCCCAGATTAAGCACCTGTGTTTTGCCTCAATCCCAGATTAAGCACCTAAAAATGATTTCAGGTGCCTATTCTGGGATTGATCCTATCGCAATAAGCTGCATTAGTTGGTTTGAGCACTGTGCCGGATTGTGGTCTTCCTCATGTGCTGATTACTTAGTATTTATAATTACTGAAGATTTGAATTTTCACGTATATTTCAGCAAATAAACTCCTGAATTTACGTACCAAGTAACTTTGTACGTTACATATTACTGAATGTCAACGATATGGTTACGGAATATGGTTACGGAATAGTTACGGAATGGTTACGGAATGTGAAGGAAACTGTTATAACCAAGGGTGCAAACAGCTACCAAAAAATGAGGGGGGGGGGATAAATAAGTTATCGAATATTCACAATGCTACTCATTTATTCATTTAGGCATGATGGAGGTACAATAGCGTAGCGCCAACACAAAATTCGACTACCTAGAATCAATTTATAATGACCAAAAATAATTCCACGATTACCCACACTTCTCATTATGAATTCTTCCGCAACCTTCTCTGGAACCAGGCCACGTAGACGTTTTTTAAGAATATGACAGACACACCATGAAATGGCCCAATCTCTTCTGCGACACAGACACACCATCAAATAGTTCAGTCTTTTCTGCGACACAGACACACCATCAAATGTCTCAATCTCTTCTGCGACACAGACACACCATCAAATAGTTCAGTCTTTTCTGCGACACAGACACACCATCAAATGGTTCAATCTCTTCTGCGACACAGACACACCATCAAATAGCTGTCTCTTCTGCGACACAGACACACCATCAAATAGCTCAGTCTCTTCTGCGACATAGACACACCATCAAATGGCTCAGTCTCTTCTGCGACACAGACACACCATCAAATGGCTCAGTCTCTTCTGCGACATAGACACACCATCAAATGGCTCAGTCTCTTCTGCGACCCAGACACACCATCAAATGGCTCAGTCTCTTCTGCTCCATAGTGACTGAGCAAATAAAATAATCATTATAGAAAGAATTACAGTGAAGCGTTCAAAGTATTTACTATGTGGTTAGAAAGAGACTAAATAATTTTTAAAAAAGTGTGGAGGGAGGGGGGGTAGGAGGGCTTTTGATACCATGTCCCCTCCACTTTGAAAAGACAGGGGTGGTGGACAAGTCTCCAAAGTCCCTTCAGGGGGTTTGCGCCCATGGTTATAACAAATCCATGAAATCTGATGATGTAAAGGGTGTCAGGAATGATTGCCCCCCTCCCCCTGTACAGAAGAAACTGAAAGGAATAGAAAAAAAAAACAGACAAAACCACGCGAAAGAGCGTTTAATTTTGAATAAAAAACACTTGTTTTAATATCGGGTGTTGCCCCCATTTGCAGCTCTGACGGCTATTAATCGACGGGGGTATGATCCCAGAAGTGTCTCAAAGAGATCGGTATCATGACTCATTTCTTCAAGGACTTCGTTGATCTTTGCAGTCATAATTTCTGTTGAATACCGATTCTGAATGGGTTGTTCCAGCATTAAGGACTCCACCCGATCCTTCATGATGGATCCGACATGTTCACAGACATTAAGATCGGGAGAATTGCCAGGCCATTCATTATTTCCGAAAAAATCAATGTTATTGTCCTTAAGCAGTTGTTGAGTCGCAAGTGCTTTCATACAGGGGGCTTTGTCGTGAAGAAAGGTTGCCTGTTCAACATCCAAAACACACTCGGGGTCTTTCAAAAACGGAATTACATGTTGGGCTAAAATTACATTTCGAAAATAAGGCCCATCCCAACTGGTTCCTCTTGGTTTGATAACCCAGATGAGCTTCCGAATAGAGAACATAATGAAAACACCACACATGCTGGATTTTTTACTATTTCTCGATACTTCTGGTCGTCTGGGACTTCATCAGGAGTTGTTGCCCAAACCCGATCATTCTGAAAATTTGGTTTTCTGGAGACATAAACGAAGAATTCATCGCTGACAACCAAGTGAAGGAAATCGTCTTCCGTCCATTCCTCAAGATAATCACAAAACATAGCCGATCTTCAATATTAAGATCACTCTTCCGTGGCTTAGCTATTTCATGCCAAGCACTCAAGCCTTGGCGAACTCGAAATTGATGCACAAGTTGCCGATTGACTATCTTACCACGATGGATAAGTATCTCTTTCGCTACCTCAGAGCAGCTCTTCTTTCGGCGCCGTGATGCAGCAAGCACAATGTCTTTCGATTCTTGAGATAATTTCTCCGGTCTTCCTCCTCGAAATTCTGTTTCACAATCTTCAGGATTCTTATTCCAATTCCTTTTGACAAGTCTTCTGATCTTTTTAATCTCTCAGCCACCCAGTGTCGAGTTATGAAGTTGCACCAGCTTCCTTTGCTTCACGAAATGTGACAGCTCGAATGCGGTCAAGAACTCGCTTTTTCTCTGAATCGTTCAAAATAGATGATGCCATGGTTTCTGTGGGGAAAAAAAATGGTAAGAATTAAAATCACAGGAATAGAATATAATGGTTTTTATTCAGATTTTAACGCTCTTTCAAGTGGTCTCGCCGGTTTTTATCTATCTCTTCTAGTTTTTGCTCTACAGGGGGGGCAATCATTTCCTGACACCCCGTAGTTCAAAAATAAGAGTCCATATTATGGCTAATTATCGTCCAATGTACATTCTTCAGTGAATAAACACGCAACGAAACCATAATTTAATACGTCGAGAAAATAGGCGAGAGAGAAGGAAAATCCAGATCGATACTGATCCAGTCGAGTAATCTTGGGTTTTTAGGCAAGAAGGAGAGGCCAAGGGTGAATGCCCGTCAAAACGCTTTCACCCCCACTCACCCCATCCGAGAGGAAAAAGAGAGCCAAACTCTAGGGTCAGGGTTTTCGTCACTATCAAATAGAGCGGAGCGAGTCTCCCACTGAGTAAAACTCGGAAACTCAAGAGTTACAAAATTGCGGAGGGAGACTATATATATATACACACACACACACACACAAGTTTCTCGTGAGTTAGGTTAGATTAACATTAATTAAGTTAGGTTAGGATAGGTAACGCTAGGTTAAGTTATAGGTTAACACTGATAGGTTAGGTTAGAATAGGTAACGCTAGGTTTTAGGTATAGGTCCTCCTTGTTCATCCCAGCATCCAAAACTTGATCGGATCTCTTCCCATTACAGTAAATATGCCTTTCTCATTTTAGTTTTCGTCCAAAGATAAGAAATCCGAAAGCGTTAATCTTAAAGGAGGTAATTTTCAAGTTGATTCATTCCAATTCCCGTTCTTGGATTTCCCATTTTAAGTTATATTTTTCGTGGGCAATATTTTCGAGCTCGCATTTGCGTGACGGTCAGTGTTCACATTTTCCCAGACCAGGAAACTCATTTCTCAAATGTGGAATCCTCATTTCGAGCATTCTCAATTTCGGACAGCGGATGAGAATGGGAATGATGGTGAATATGAACTAATTATTGGAGCTAACTAAGGACATTCCATCCAAGTAAAATGTCATCGACAAGTTTTTAACGTTACGTTAAGTTAGGTTAGATTAGGTTAGCTTAAGTTAAGTTTTGTTATTAGAGTATCAAAGAACCCTCCCCCCCCCCCCTCCAGTCGACGGAACGTCCGTAGATCTAATCATAGATTTTGTAAATGTATTAAGTCAGAATCGAAAGAGGATGAAGTCTCACATCATGCTGCATTGTCGCCACAACAACAATTAAGATGGACGACGTATAAACCCTAGCACACTTAGAAGCTTTTAAGTTTTCAAATATATGGGACAATAAAATGGCAACATTAAGAGGAAAACGTAAACATAATGTTATATATATATATATACAGGGTGGGCCGTAAGTTTCGATACATAGGAAAAATAAACATTTTTTTATGGACAACCATTTTTATTTATATAATATGCTCTACATGGTTGCCATTGTTTTGAAAACACATTTCAATACGTGTTCCCCACTGTTGATGAACACGCATTAGCACAGTTGACGTTATGCTTGTAATGGCGTTGGTGATACGTTCCTTTAGATGATTTATGTCTCGTATCTTTTCCTGATACACCATGGCCTTCAAGTGCCCCCAAAGATAGAAATCAAGGGGGGTGAGATCTGGGGATCTGGGAGGCCACTCCACAGGACCACGCCGACCAATCCAAGCATCCGGAAACTGCTACTGCTGATCCAAATACCGACGCACGTGAAGACCATAATGAGGTGGAGCTCCATCTTGCTGGAAGTAAACTGGGAAGTTACCTTCCTCGTTTAGCAGGGATGGGAAAATCTCTTCTTGCAACATGTTAAGATACCTTTCGGCATTAAGATTTCCACTGACAAAAATTGGTCCAATAATTCTGTCACCCCATATCCCGCCCACACCATCACTTTACCGGCACCTTGCATCTTCGTCGGACTCAGCCAGTTAGGGTTAGCATTACTCCAATAACGTATGTTTTGCCGATTAACCTCTCCATTGACGTAAAATTTGCTTCATCAGTAAACAAGATCTTACAACGCATATTCTTAGGGTATCTGAAACATAAAAACAAACGTTTAAATTTTCCTATGTATGGAAACTTACGGCCCACCCTGTACACGTATATATGCGCCTCGATGGTGTAGTGGTTAGCGTCGCTGACTACGAATCCATCGGCCCCGGGTTCGAGACCAGACGGCAGCCGGCGCGCAGCAAAACCCAGCTGTTCATCCTTCCACACAATAAAGAAAGTGGTTGGTAGATAAATGGGTACCCTAGGTGGCCTAGTAGTTAAGACGCTGTGCTGCTGATGGGGCGTGGTTCGGATTCCACGTTCAACTGTAGGTCTAAGGTGGAGTGAAAAGCTTGACCTTCGTCAGAATGAACAATTCGGGCGGAAGCTAACAAAAGGTTACCAAAGATATATATATATATATATATATAGGGTGTCCCATAAGTTCGGTCTCATAAGACAATTTATTTTAAATTAAATTTACAAAAATAATACATTAGAACCGAAACAAATGACTAATATAGAAGTGAGTTTCCTCACGAGTGTAACTCACTTCTATTATTAGCCATTGCGTGTTATTCTACCTGCAACAAAAAAAAAAAGGTTCCCAAAATAAGACATCAATTTGAACATTTGTTTTGGTTTTAATGTATTATTTTTGTAAATTTAATTTACAGTAAAATAAATTTTCGCCTCAGATCGGGCTTATGGGACACCCTGTATATATTACCCAAAAATCTCTGTAGTAGAAGAGCCTAAAGGCAATTTAAGCAGTGGACAGATAATTTACCTGGTTTAAGATTTGTATAACTTATTTTTTTAATGATTGCAAAGAAATGTGATATATTAAAGGTTTCCTGAAGTGTATGCAAAATATTCGGTTCTTTTGCATTATCCTCCCAACACTAATTTTTTTATATAATGTTGGTTTGGTTTTGGTTATGGTACTTTATTTTCCTTCCATTATTAAAAAAATTAGTGTTGGTATTAGGTTAGGTTAGGTTAGGTTTGGTTAGGTTGGGTTACGGTAAAAACAGCCCGCCGCCATTATAAAAAAAAATTAGTGTTGGGAGGATAATGCAAAAGTACCAAATATTCTATGTCAAACCTAAGTGTGCCGAGGGATGGCGGAAAAATCCTGTGTGCGTGCGACAATTACGTAGTCACGTAGGCAAGTAACGTGGTCGTTTTAGCTTACTTCTCAATGTAATAGTATTGTGTTTGTACGATCTGTGGTAAACCGTCTTATTGTGATGCGCGCGCGTCGTTGTTTTGTAACAAGATATACACAATATGGTTTTGAGTGACTCGGACAAAATGTTAATAAAATCCTTGTATGAAGAGAAAAGTTACTTCGTGAGAAAAATTATCATGAACATCTTAACATCTTTTTAAAAAAAAAGCATTGCACGTATTGTTGAAGATAAGGTCTATAAACTGCAATACAACGGATAGTAAGCTCATCCGCAGTCATAAAAATGCATCAGACACCAACATGAGTGTCTGACGAATCTGCAAATTTATAGACATTTCACGACCATCCGCACAACAGATATCAAAACATGAGCCAAACTAATGGCGCATAAACTATCATAATATTGATTTTCGAGGGCAAATTGTAAAAAACAATTCAATGAATCCAGTCTTTGGTCATGAAAGAACAAATATTTTAATCCATTTCAATATCGAACTTGGAAAATGTGGAAGAGTTGGCTTGTTTGTGAAACTAGAATCAACACTGTGGAACACCGTTGACAGCTAAGTCGACAATCCATACAAGCCGCAATATCCCAGTGACGCGAGAGACTACAAACTGTTGTTGAAGCTGATGGTGGACATATTGAACCCTACCATGACCAAGCTCTCACAACACACCATTAACTGTAAACCGAAAGAAGAGTGACATTTCCTATCCATCCATCCATTCCATCCATTTCACAAAATCTTTACTACCTCACATTTTGTTGAAAGTATTTTTAAAAATGAATACAGTACAGCAAGTTGAAGCTAATTAAATTACCTGACCATGTCTGAACTACATTTAGCTATTTTTCACTGTTAAGATATAAGCAAGGAAAAATTTGGGTAATGTTTGGCGTTACCGTCTATATCCACGCTTCTCAAACTAGGGGTCGCGTAAATATTATTGGGGGTCGCAGAAACATTTGAAAATATTATTTTTTCATAAATATACAGTGTTAGTACCTATTACTTTTATGACATTGAGTGAAGGGTCGCGAAAAAATTTGTCTGATCCAAAGGGGTCGCAAGTGAAAAATTTGAGAAGCCCTGGTCTATATAGTGTTCCAATTTATTACCTTTCTTTGCTTTAATGTATTTGTTTTATTCATACGTTTGTTTATTCCTTTTGTTTTTCCTTCAGTATCAATTAAAATTAGTGACTTATTCAAATGTTCTTATATTTTAAATTAAATTGTTTATACTGAGTTACCTATTTATTTTAATTTTGGGAGCTATTGAAGAATAAGGACCCCAGCCTTCTTTAGTTAGGCTTATAAGGCTAACTAACGAAAATATCACGACCTAACCTAACCAATCGTTAGGTTAACTGTACGCCCTTGACTATTGGTTAGGTTAGGTCATGATATTTTCGTTAGTTAGCTTTATAAAGCTAACTAAAGAAGGCTGGGGTCCCTATTCTTCAATAGCTCCTAATTTTGTACTTTCTTATTCATCATTCATTCGTTCGTGTAGCTTTAGTGAACTGGTTCATATATCATCAATGATTATTATTATTATTATTATTATTATTATTATTATTTTATATTAATAAAGCTAAACAATTGGCTGAAGTATACAGGGTGGCCCATAATTCAGGAACCATAGGAATAATTGTATTTTTTCTTCTAATAATTCTTGTACTTTCTAATAATGTTATTTTTTCTTTATTTTCTTTTTGATGAATTACCTCGATGACGTACCGATAAACAAACGACGTGGCACCAGTTCGAAAATACCTTGATAAAACGTTCCCCAACAGATGGATTAGCCGAAGAGGTCCTCTCGAATGGCCACCCAGGTCACCAGATATCACTCTACTCGATTTTTCTTTCATCAAAAAGAAAATAAAGAAAAAACATTATTAGAAAATACAAGAATTATTAGAAAAAATACAATTATTCCTATGGTTTACTGAATTATGGGCCACCCTGTATATATATATATCGTAAAGAACGACGCTTGTATAGGAGATATTCCGCGCAAGACGAGAGAGAGAGAACGGAACAAATGAAAAAATGAGGTAACCACCTGGGAATCGAACCCGGGATCTTCCGGCAATCGGAAGATCCCGGGTTCGATTCCCAGGTGGTTACCTCATTTTTTCATTTGTTCCGTTCTCTCTCTCTCGTCTTGCGCGGAATATCTCCTATACAAGCGTCGTTCTTTACGTTATTTATACTGCGTGTTCTTTGCAGTTGAATGTATATATATATATATATATATATATATATATATATATATATATATATCAAATGATGTCAGCAAATGAAAAACAAGAAAGAATTGCACCCAATATAAGTATCTGGGTTAGTATGCACCAATAAACAGGATGTTAAGTATGAAAAGGATGTTCCAAGAACACATCTTTTGAACTTTTGAGTATTTCATTTACTACATCGACAAACACTTAAAGACAAAAGTTTGTTACAAAAACCAAACACACGAATAGCTAACGGCTTGCAAGCAAATTCACACGACTAATTCAATTACATGACCGCATCAACCATGCTAATTTTTCTGGGAACAAAGTTAAATGGTTAAATTAGCCGTTTGGAGATTGGTTGTCAAATGTGTGGTTGTTGATGCAAGCTATAATAGTTTTCAATATGTAATGAGACAGCTAAACCTCATATTCAGAGTTCACGAGAACCGACAGTCTCCAAGCAAACGCTTCTCAAATGCTCAACACGCTAAAAAATTAATATCATAGAACGCGAACATTTTGTATAAGAGGTAGGAACTGTCAGAGATGAGCAACATACATTAAGAAATGTATCTTAGATACAAAATAAAAGATACTAACTTCTTGCTTATCAAAGATACAAGATAAAGATACTTTTTAAGAAATGGACAAGATACAGAGATACACGGTATGTATATAAGATACTTTTCTAAATACAAGATACGTATATAAGATACTTTTCTCGATATAAGATACGTATATTAGATACTTTTCTCGATACAAAGTACTCCCCTAATCAGTTTAAGTTTGGTGAGCAGAAACAACAAGGAAAAGGAGGTTTTAAGCTTTTAAATCGTTTAAATTATTACATATTAAATGACATACCTAAAATTAGCTTTGGTATGTAAACAAAGATTTCTATAACTTAATCCTTATTGATTCAATTTTGAAATCGCCTGACAATTTTGAAGGTTTTTCCACGCTTATGATATCGTAAAATGTTCCACTTAATAATAATAATAATAATAATAATAATAATAGTAATTATAATAATAATCTTCATTCAGAACGAACACATTACATAAGATATAAATTACATCCATACTGATATTTTTGTAGTTTAATTACAGTATTCTTATTTGAATATGTCGTTGGGAAGCATAACAGCTTTTCAGACAAATAAGACTGTTTAAGTTTCTTAATTTTTAAAATTTCTTTGTGATTGCCCTAAATCTAACGACATATTCATATAAGTAAATATGACACAGAACTTAGGGAAAAATTTATTCGAAGCCTCGCGCTGAGCTACTTTTAGACATCACACAATAATAATTGCGCTTCGAGATTATTTCATCATACATTTGGCACTCTCATTAGTCGGAAAATCCATAATTTTCATTTAAAAGTAACGATGACGGGGATTAATATCCCTAAAATTTATCTTTTATCAAATATACAATTTTAAGATACAATGTACAGATAAATTTGTATCACAGATACAAAATACAAGGTATTTTTATATTTTTGTTCAAGGTATAAGTGCAAAATACAATTTGTATCTAAGATACATTACCGAAGATACAGTATCATCAATACTGCCCATCGCTTAGAACTGTATTAAGGTTTTACATAAACTGTTTTATTTACTTAGTTGAAATTAGAGAATATAATGGGAGTTTTATTTTGTAATACAGAATATCAGACAAGGTCAGTTTTTGTAACATGTGGTAAGTATTTTATTAAAGAGTTAGTGCCTTGCCTCTCCTAGAGAATGTCTATTGCTTTTTGACTGTTAATGAAAATATGAATTGGTATATTTCAGAAAATTTTTGAATTTTATTTGTTATGTCTGCGCATGCGCGCTGGTCTTGTTCGTGTCCGTCCAAAATTTCAGTTTCACATTTTGTAGGTTTCATGAGAAGTTTCTAGGTTCTTAGGCTGCAAAAGTCAAGCCACACTTGGATGTAGGGCAGGTTTGGCCATGTGTATCAGGTCCATCGGAACCAATGGTACGCAGATGACTGCTCTTTAGAAAGTGCTGTAATTTGAAGCAGGTTAATTGCCATAATTATTTATCTCGTATTGTAATTACTTATTTAATATTAAAAATATTCTCAGGTTTTATGTAAATATTTTAATAAGAACCGGAAGGATTAAGTCTAAAATGGCAAATACTGTATATTTACTGATATTTAATTACTTATAAATGTAAACTTGAATTAAGCTAATATGGTTTATATAAGTAGGTTAGGAGTTCGAGATTTAAGTTTGGAAAAAGAAGTTGTTGTTGTTGTTGTTGTTGTTGTTGACTTTAATATGCAAGATATTTTTTGTTATTTTAAAAGTTTTCCTTCTAAAATATATTTTTTGTTTTGTGAATAAGTTGCGAAGCGTAATTTTTTTCAGTTATCTTCAGTTACAAGTCGTAGTGAAACAATTTCTGACATTTATTAAATCTCTGAACGTGTTTATCTGTGAATTGTAAGTCAAGACGTACGTAGTTTTGAACGTGTTTAGAGTGCTGAAATAAAATATTCATTTAAAAGAGTGTTTCAGCTTGAATGCCATTTTTCCAGCGCAGGTTAAGTGCCAAAATACAGAAATCTTCTGGCATCAATATAGTACAGATTTGTCTGTAATATTGCCGTTCATAGACTGTATCCTAATTTAATAAAAAAATTAATGGGTAAATATTAAATTTCATGGATGGAAAAAATTATTACAAAGATCCTGATCGGCCGATATCGATCACGTGGGAAATAACTAACCACTCTAAAACGACCACCAAACCTAATGTAATCTGGGTTCCGCGAAACTTTATATTAGCTAATTCAGTGGTCTCCAAACTTTTTTGATATATATATATATATATATTTTTTTTTTTTTTTTTTTTTTTTTTTTTTAGTTCAGGAAGAACCGATTCGCCTCTATTTAAAGGGCATATCTCAGCGGAAAAACAAAGAAAAAGTGAGAGGAAAGACAGAGGAAAAAGAAAGGGTGGAGGGGACAGTCGAAGTGGAAAAAGACCAAGGATGACAAGGACTGCAGGGTCGAGCCCCATCATCCTTGGGTGCTAGGGCCGGGAGGGTGCACGTGAAACCTCCAGGAACAAGCACGTACAAACGAGCACAAAGAGCACTCAAGAGCACGAGCTTAGAACCCCCTTGCGGGGATATATATATATATATATATATATATCCTTTCATTATTTACTAGTAAGTTAATGGTATACAACAGAAATACGATAGGGTGAAGATATACTTACCAGTATAATTTAATGAGAACAATGTGGCTGACTGTGCTTCATAATTTCTGAAAATTTTGGTTTGACACTTTGTGATACAGCGATTCGAAGGTCCGGTTCCAAGTTCAGTTTATTTCGATTCTTGGTTTTAATACCTATCATAGCAGAAAAAGACACCTTCACAGATATGTAGATCCAAATGGAAGGAGCGCATCGTTCGCTGCCCTTACTAAATCTGGGTGCTCATTTTTTAATCCAATCCACCAATTGTGCACAGTTTTCTGTTGAAATTCGGTTCGTAAACTTGTATCTTCCCCTGATGTCAATCAACTGTTATTTTACAAAATAATGCGGCAATCTCGAATTGTGACATTTAGTTTGCTAAATTTTAATCGCAAGTAAGCGATATCGCGGATACTATCTCGCAAATTTCTAGGAATGACTGTGTGTTAGCGAATGTTTTCTTTCTCGGTCATCTTGAAATTCAAAAACTTTCTACGAAAAAAACAATGATAAATCAGAATCATCAAATTTTCTTCGCGCACCCCCTAGATCGGCAGGCGCACCCCACTTTGGAGACCACTGAGCTAATTAATGAACCTTTAAAAATAAATTATGTTAACATAGGCAAAGTTTAATTTAGCTTTAGAGAAGAAGGGTATATTGCAAAACTTCCATGACTATATACAGTAAAAAGCCTGTGCGCATTTTAGCATAGGTAAAGCTTACCTGATGTTCACAGAAAAATATGTACATATTACAAATCCCAACAGAGTGTCTGTAAAGACCAAAACGCTTGTACGTATTCCAGTTTACATGGCTTCGTTTTTTCATTGCCGAAATGTTTACAGTAGAGCCACGTATATATTTCACGAACACAGAATCGCGACTGCGTATTACAGATGCGCTGCCATTAAAATGAAACCAGACGACTTTTGTATTTTGATCAATTAAAAAAATAGTGAAATCAATCAAATTACTAAACAATGAGAGATTTTTACTAGATTCAAATAATTTAAAATATACGCATTACACAATTCACACTTGATAATAACGTATCTGTAATCACTCGTACGACATTAGGAGAAACGTGGACAGTCTCGCATCATTCATTACTAGACAATCCGAACCAAATTACACGCTCGAAGATGCACTAAAATCCATAGATTTTGCCACTGGAAGATTTTGGAAGGGGCGTGCGTGGATTTGGATAAAGATAAAATCACTCTTCAGAAGACGTATTTAGATCCACCCATTTGTATAACTTCTCCATTAAGCTTTAAATTTTAATATTCTTCTACTTGTATAAACAAAATATGTATTTGTTTAATTAAGAAAAGTGTGCGGTGTATATATATATACATATATATGTGTGTGTGTGTGTGTGTGTGTGTCAAGATTTAAAGTGGACGTTTTTGAAACTTGAAAATTATTTTTGAAATTTAATTTGCGTTCATTTATTTTCAAATTTAATCTTGTGATTCGCTGAAGAGAGGAAAGCAATTTGTCGAAACGTCTGGAAATAAATTATTCTACAGAGTCTGGTACCGCGTTTATCCTTTCCTTTCGATTATATATATATATATATATATATATATATATATATATATATATATATAATGGCAGACTGTTCCTTTTTAGATAAAACTTTCCCTGTCCTATGGCTAATACCCATATGGGAGCAAAATCTTGCCTGCAAAGAACGAACTGTGCTGCCAACGTAGTTCCCCTGGGAACACCCAGGGCAGGTAAACAAATAAACGACAGAACAGTTCATCGCAGGGGGGATTTTGTCCTTACAACGGAAAAAACATTCAAGGGTATTATTATTTACAAAAGCAACCTTAAAATCAGTGTGAAAATAAAATTTCCTCACCACACTCAACAATTGCTTTTTCACAAAAGTGTTAAAATGGTAGAGGTCAGGTAAAACAAGATATTTACAATTCTTAGGAACATCATACGTTGGGATAAGGTTGGGGGAATAAACATTATTAAGAAATTTACCATAATACCTTGTACAAGATCCGTGGAAAACCATTTTTAAAGAAAAAATCAGTAAGGAATTCAAACTCATTATGAAGCAGAGCAAAGTTTGAACAAATATTATAAGCTCTATGCACTAAAGTGCGAATGGAACTTAGTTTGTAATTAAAATCGCAAAAACTATAAAAATTAAAACCTAAACCCGTAAAGGTAGGCTTCCGGTATGTCGAAGTTAAAACAGTCGAGCCTGATTTGGAAACCAAAACATCAAGGAAAGGAATAGAACCTTGAACTTCCTTTTCCTGCGTAAATATAATGTTCTTATGCAGTGTGTTCAGAAAATTTAAAAACTGAACTGATTGATTATCCGTTTGGAATAAAGCAAACGTATCATCAACATAACGTCTGTACAATTTCGGCTTAAGGTGAGGGGGCACTCACAGAAGGCCCTTTCCTCAAGATGAGACATGAAAATATTCGCAAAACGGGATCTTGTACAAGGTATTATTGGTAAATTTCTTAATAATGTTTATTCCCCCAACCTTATCCCAACGTATGATGTTCCTAAGAATTGTAAATATCTTGTTTTACCTGACCTCTACCATTTTAACACTTTTGTGAAAAAGCAATTGTTGAGTGTGGTGAGGAAATTTTATCTTCACACTGATTTTAAGGTTGCTTTTGTAAATAATAATACCCTTGAATGTTTTTTCCGTTGTAAGGACAAAATCCCCCCTGCGATGAACTGTTCTGTCGTTTATTTGTTACCTGCCCTGGGTGTTCCCAGGGGAACTACGTTGGCAGCACAGTTCGTTCTTTGCAGGCAAGATTTTGCTCCCATATGGGTATTAGCCATAGGACAGGGAAAGTTTTATCTAAAAAGGAACAGTCTGCCATTAGAAATCATTCTGTTAAGTGTAAGGTTGATATTTCCGTTAATAACTTTAAAATTCTTATATATACAACACACACACACACACACACACACACACACACACACACACACTGTAGTCCATTGTACAGTAATGCAATGTAAACGTTTAAGTGAAATTTGAAGTAACGTTTGAAGTAATGTTTCCACGGGATTCGAATCTAGCACCAGCCATCAGAATCCTGCGTGTTCATGCATGTCAATGAAATGCTGCCATTACCTCGAGTGTCGGCCAGGGGGGGGATTCGGAAAGGACATCTGGACGCGAAAGCGTTAGGCGTTTCCTTGGTTGTTTAAATATGCGTCATGTTGTACTAACTTTAATTTTGTCTTAGCGTGGTGGTCAGTGCCCTCACCTTATGATGAAGAGTCCTGAGTTCGAAACCTCGTGGGGATTATAAATATATACACAGTACACACACAGTATATGAAAAATTTACCCACCAGGATTCGAACCCGGGACTTCATAATTAGAATTTGCAGGGCGCTGCCATTGAGCTACGACAGAAAAAAGTTAACAACTTCGCGAGTATTTCATTGCCCGAGGAAATCACGCTTTCGCTTCCAGAGGTGTTTTACGTATTAACCCTTTTGAAATCTATCTGGTTTTGCATCGGGATCCCATAAATAGATTGACAATTATTTCATCCTTTGAATTTTAAAGTCTTTGCTTCTAGTTACCTCTAAACGAAAAATTCAAAGGCTGAACATTTTTTAAAGGCTTTGGGTAATTTCATTTAAAATTTTACATACAGGGTTGACCAAAAATCACGATAGGGTGAAGCATATTTATTTCACTATTTTCACAATACGATTTTTAACAAAAGCATACCCAACACATCAATAAGAGGTTTGCTACCCTACGAGCTGGGTTACATCCAAACCCATCCAATCGTCACTTTTGGGGCATCCTGTAGAGAGTGGTTCTTAACCCCTGGGTCGCCAAGTCATTTTGATTGGGTCATTAAATTGTCATTTATCATTTATTTATGTTATCCCTAATCATTTTATCCTTAATTATTTATTTTATTATCTATTACGAGTGAACAGTTTGAACGCATGTGTCGCCGACCTACCCTTCGACCAGAACCACTGATGTAAGAACCACTGGTGTAAAGAATAGATTATTATCTGTATACAAACAATGGTAGGATACTAGTCCCGTTTTCTATTCGATATGGGAAACTAAAATATAAAACCTGGTTGAAATAACAACGTATATTTACTATTGTTTTTCTACAACAAAAAACATCTTTGTAATAAAATAGAAAAAAAAACATAGTTTTTTTTAACAAAAGAAATATACAATATTGTATTTTACGCGGGTTCGAACGAGAATAATGGATTTTTTGAGTTTATAAAATGCACGAATGAATAATTAGATTATATTCGTTGAAAGAAGAACCCTGACCCCACTGAGGGTGGTATGCACTTCGAAAACTGATTTAGAATAAATAAATAAATAAATAATAAACAATGCATACGTCATTGTTATTTTTTTTTTTAGAAATTATTATTTATTTTTATAGAAATAATTTTTAATTCTGTTACAATCGATAGAGGAACTGTCATATCGCTCTATTTGTTTATAAAGTCCCTCTTATATAAATAGCAGTCAAGCGCTTCGAGTCGGATTCATCTGACATCTGGCATTGTCTCACAACCTGAAATGATATTAAAAGGCACAAATTTTTTTTTTATCTCTTTTGGGTATATTTTTAGGGTATTTTTTTTTTTTTGTTTTTTTTTAGGAATAAAAACTACATCGAGTATTTTTTTTTTTTTAAAACTTCAAAATGCTTTAAAGTTTCTTAAAGTTTCGGAAAATGAATAAGATTAAAAGGTTTATTTTAAATTTTTAATTTATATATAACCTTTGGTTTGCTTCCGCCCGAATTGTTCATTCTGACGAAGGTTAAACTTTTCACTCCACCTTAAACCTACAGTTTAACGTGGAATCCGACCACGCCCTACCAACAGCTCAGAGTCTTAACCACTAGGCCACCCAGGGTACTCATGTATCTACCAACCACTTTCTTTATGTGTGGAAGGATGAAGAACTGGGTTTTGCTACTTGCCGGTTGCCGTCACCGGGTCTCGATCCCGGGCCGATGGATTCGTAGTCAGCGACGCTAATCACTACACCATCGAGGCGTATATATATATATATATATATATATATATATTGAGAGAGAGAGAGAGAGAGAGAGAGAGAGAGAGAGAGTTACGTATTTCTTTATAACGGTTGTTCATAATATATATGTATATACTGTGTATATACTGTGTATATACACCTAATTTATATAACGCATTTGCAATATAAAACAAAAGCAAATCGCCAGAAAAATATCAAAGAAAGAAGTTGGTATATATATATATATATATATATATAGTGTAGTGGTTAGCACATCGCTGGCTACGAATTCATCGACCGTGGATTCGATTTACGTTAACGGCAGGCGGCGCGCAGCTCACCCAACTCACTCCTTCCTTTGGTTGGTAGATGAATGGGTATCACAAAAATCCTCTAAATAGGCGGGATCCTGCAAAAATCGAACACATTGATCCCGGACATATATTCAAAACAAAACCCACGAATATATATATATACTCTTAATGGAAAGGCAACAAACAATACGTGTGTGTGGTGTGGTGGGGATCACAGTGTGTTACCATGCTACATTGTAGTGATTCCATCCTATGAAAATGTTTGTCTGGTCTGTAGCTCCACTTAACATTAACATTGATAATTTCTCATTGCGGGTTTTTTTTTTTTTTTTAATATTTTAGTCTTACTTTCGTGTAGTTTTTTAATAATTATTAATTTATTCTTATTTGTTTCATTTCCCTTTTTATTCTTGTTCTATTTTTAGTCCCATTTTCGTTTTTATTTACAAGCTTCTTCTGTTTGTGCGTGTGTGCGTGTGTGTGTGTATACGTCATGGCCAATTAAATTAATATCGGTGATTTGATGGATCATTTCAATGCGTTACACGAACAAGATCGGATTTCATGATGTCGGTATTTGACCTTATGCAAGTTTATGGATTTCAGATTTCAAACTACATTTCAGATTTTCAGTCAAATGATTAACCAAACCTAATCAAACTAACCTAACTAACCAGACTTGATCAACTGGGCATAATGAAACCTAACCTAACCCAACTTAACCTAACTGGGCGTAATGCAACCTAACCTAACTCAACTTAACCTAACTGGGCATAATGCAACCTAACCTAACTCAACTTAACCTAACTGGGCATAATGCAACCTAACTTAACCCAACTTAACCTAACTGGGCATAATGCAACCTAACCTAACCCAACTTAACCTAACTGGGCATAATGCAACCTAACCTAACCCAACTTAACCTAACCCAAAACTAACCAACTTTCATAATGCAACCTAACCTAACCCAACTTAACCTAACTGGGCATAATGCAACCTAACCTAACCCAATTTAACCTAACGTGACCTAATTTAAATTAATTTTTTAGTATCAACATTGTGCAAATCAACCTTTGTTCCGCTACCCGACTTAAACTTGTGACGTATTTGGCTCAATTGTTTATATGATTGACCCTCATTATTATTTTCTGCCTCTATTTATACCTTCTTGTTTTTAAAACTTAATTTCTCTTTAATACTTTTATATAATTTTTAATTTTTAAAATTATTATTAAAATTTATTATAGTTTAATTAATCATATCGTTTATTACCTTGAAGAATATCGTACTTTTTTATGGGATTTTATGGGATTTATCTCCCATAAATAAAGGTTATAATTATCATTATCTTATTATTTATATTACAAACTTTAATTAGTGTCTAAGTTTTATACAGGGTGGTCTAAAAGTCCTGCCTCATGGGGGGGGGGGGGGGGTAATTGACTGTCCACGAAAATGAGGCAGGACTTCTGGACCACCCTGTATTTAAAAGATTGAATAAAAATCACGATTCATTGTGGGTAAATTTATTAAAAGAATTATTACGTTTTTATCAATTTACTTTAGCTTTTGACAATCGCCATAAAATTCTTGTTTGTTCAAAATCGTGCATGTACGATCGGACGCAAAAGTCTTGTCCCTTTGGTTCTCTCGTAATAAAATAAATTAAAGGTGTAGGGGCTTAAACTTTTGTGTACAACTGCACAAAGGTTCAGTACAGTAAACCCTCATCCAACGCGTGTTTGTCCAGCGCGAATTTGCTTATACACGGAAAAATAAACGCGAACAATTATTTGCCGAAAGCGGAAAATTTGATTATACACGGTCCGCCAAACACAGTAGTACTGTACGTGTGCCAATCTCGCTCTAGTCTTTTCTCCTACACTCTCCAACACTCCCGCATCTCCCTCCCTCTCGCGTCACCCTTCGCATCACCCTTTGTTTCAGTCCTGCTAACCCGTTAAATTCAGTGGTGTTGGATTGTTTGTGTCGTGTTTTGCCGTTGTTTTGCTATTACCCTTGGAGCAGCAGTATGGCACCAAAACTTAAAACATCCGCAAGTGATAGTGAAGAGAAGAAAAGTCGTAAGGTTATGACATTAGCCGAAAAAATAAAGATTCTAGATAAGTTGCGTGGTGGTATGAGCATAACATCACTTGGCCGCGAGTATCACGTGAATGAGTCTACCATACGCACCATCCGAAAGAGTGAAGAAAAGATACGTGCTATTTTCATTTAATATATTTTTATTTATCATATGTAAATATCATTATGTTTATGATTTTATTATGTTCTTATTTCATATACAATATAGGTAGGGAAATTCATTTATGTGTGAATAAAAAATCTACGTATCTAAGTATTAATGGAGACTTTACGCGGCCGCGTTCACGTATTCCCATTTATCCCAGAAGGTATTAAGTTCGTCCAACGCGGATTTACCTAACGCGCCGTTCTCGAGGAACCTAACCCCCCGCATTGGCCGAGGGTTTACTGTATTTATAAAAATAAAATGTTTATATAGGATATACGAGGAGTGATCAAAAAGTATCGATAATTTTATTGCTACGGACAAATGAATACAAGTAAGAAAAACCGTTTACATATGTGAGTCTTCCTGCCCTCTGGCGTCTACAGTCTGAAGCAAAATCTGCTATCATGAGTCAGTAGTTGGTTGGAGCGCTTAAAAGGAGAGTACTTTTTGAAGTACGTACGTATAAATCTCTGAAATGGAACAACGCGCGTTCGGAGACGAACGAAATTATTAAAACAGCTTTTGGAAATGATGCGCTCAGTGTAGCTAACGTTTACAAATGGCACAAAAAGTTTAAAAATGGAGAAACATCGCTTGAAGACAAGGAACGCAGTGGCCGCCCTTCTACTTCTCGTACGGATGAAAATGTCAAACAGATTCGATTTCTGGTACGAGGAAATGTTTTTCAATTTTTAAACTTTTTGTGCCATTTGTAAACGTTAGCTACACTGAGAGCATCATTTTCAAAAGCTGTTTTAATCATTTAGTTCGTCTCCGAACGTGCGTTGTTCCATTTCAGAGATTTCTACGTACTGCAAAAACACACCCTCTTTTTAAGCGCTCCAACCAACTACTGACTCATGGTAGCAGATTTTGCTTCAGACTGCAGACGCCAGAGGGCAGGAAGACTCACATATGTAAACGGTTATTTCTTATTTGCATTCATTTGTCCGTAGCAATAAAATTATCGATACTTTTTGATCACTCCTCGTGTATATATATATATATATATATATATATATATATATATATATATATATATATGGGTACGTTGTAGTTATATCGCATCACCACTTCCCATTAGTTCAGCGAGGTTAAGGTACATTGGGTCTTCTATTCAGCAGCTGGATGGGTGACCTCCCTGCCCTCTGCGTTCAGATGATGTAGTGACCTGTGGTGTGTATGTATATATATATATATATATATATATATATATATATATAACGAAATTTCTATAACAAAAAACATTTTCGTTCGCAGAACTGCTTCATTGAAAAGATACAACAAAAAAAAATGGTAAAAAAAAGTTTTGGAGATAAGTTTTTTTTTTTTTTACACCGTCTTAACTTTCACCCTTTTCTTTCAACAATCTGTGTTTGTTTTCGAAATTAGGGTGAGGAAAACATTAATTGAACATTTTGTAAGCCAATATTTGTTCATATTATTCTCTGATGATATCAATAAATGATTGTTTACAAAGTCAGAAGATTTTTATTATATTTACGAGGAAAAAGGGTGATATAAATTTAGTTTTGCCGCTGTTCTTCTGTTTAATGTTGCTGTTATTTTCGTTTCAATATGAACTAGGTCATGTATAAAGGGTAAAATTTGTTATTAGTGTTATAGCGTTCTTCAGACCTTCTTATTTATATATATATATATGTGAGGCGTCGGGCTACGTAGTGGCCAATGTCGTAACACCGCTTCCCGGAGATCGGTGAATTTAAGTGACATTGGGTCTGGGTAGTAGTTGGATGGGAGACCGTCCTCCGCGCTTAGATTATGTAGCGACCCGTGGCTCGGATCCCACGTAAAGCTGTAGGTACCCTCTGTCATATGGCCTTAGATGTTGCGAGGGAGGTTAAACAACCCCAATAAATAAAAAATAATAATATGAGGCGTCGCCAGTACGAGGGGCGAACTCGCCAAACCAGTTTTGAGATAGACCCGTTTAAGCTTTGTGATTATTATGTACGACGGGGCACATAGCGCAAATACACGCATTAAAAATAACTAAATTTTGAGTGTACGAGGGGGGTATTTGGCTATACCAAGTTGTCTGTGATGGGTAGGCGGGGAGGGGGGGAATGAACTATTTATTCGTGGAACAATCGCAAAATCGCCAATGTGGCGAGTTTGCCCCCTCGTACTCGCGACGCCTCACAGTTTTCATTTGTTTTGATATGAATGATATAGTAATGTGAGGGTGAATGTAATGATGAGGTTGTTTAACTAAGGTGACGGTGGGGATCTACAGCTTTACGTGAGATCCGAACCACGGGTCGCTACATCATTTGGACTCAAATAACGGTCCCCCATCCAACAACTACCCAGATCCAATGTCGCTTAACTTTCCTGATCGACGGGAAGTGATGTTACGAAAATGGCTACAACTTATCCAGTGCATTTGGATATGTTGTTTTATAGAAAATGTAAAAAGAGATAATCCAGTGATGATATTTTTAAATAGATTCAGAACCCTTTTTTGGGGTTTTTAAAATGGAATCCAGTACACGTTATTATTTCCCACTGAATGTCACTGTATCCCCAACCGCGCGCAAAAATGTATCTTTTTGAGGAAAGAGTTTACTAATTTGGGAAAAGGTAAAAAGAATCGTGACGTAATAGCGGACATGAGGGGCATTTTCTATAGGCCTCCTAAATGTGTATATAAAAAAAGAGGGAAATGAAAAAGTTGAAAGATTGGAAAATTTTCCCCCTTTTGAAATTCTCATTCACGGATTTTCCATCCTTGGACGAAGATTAGAATGAAAATGATCCGAGAATCGGAAAAGATCAATTTCGTAACAACGAAACATTTACTGAAAAAATTTTGTTTAATTCTTAATTAAACATTTTTAATTAAATTAAATATCTACCATTTTAATAACAGAGATCTTCATCCTTGGTTTGTGTATCAACAGGAAAAAGTTTCTTCCCCTCTTCCCACTGCACAAAAATGCTAAATAATAATAATAATAATAATAATAATAATAATAATAATTCATAATTAATTTTTTTAACATTTCAACTTTTCGGCAAACACATTACATAACCTTTGGTTTGTTTCCGCCCGAATTGTTCGTTCTGACGAAGGACAACCTTTTCACCCCACCTTAGACCTACAGTTTAACGTGGAATCCGAACCACGCCCCACAAGCAGCACACCGTCTTAACCACTAGGCTACCCAGGGTACCCATTTATCTACCAACCACTTTCTTTATTGTGTGGAAGGATGAACATCTGGGTTTTGCTGCTTGCCGGCTGCCGTCACCGGTCTCGATCCCGGGGCCGATGGATTCGTAGTCAGCTAACCACTACACCACCGAGGCGCATTAAGGTTATATATATATATAAGCAAACAACCACAGGAAAAAGGAAAAAGAAACACGAAATCCGAGCGCTTTCGTGATATATTCACATCTTCAGGGAAAACCAAATAATGTGAATATATCACGAAAGCGCTCGGATTTCGTTTCTTTTTTCCTTTTCCCTGTGGTTGCTTATTAATAAGATCACGTGTTATTCTGTGATTTTACTGCATATATATATATATTTCATTTCAGACTAATATGGTAAGTATGTTATCCGATTTCGCTCGCAAGAAGCCCTGTCTTATTACCTCGCATTATAAAAATTAATTAAGCTCAACCTTATTAAAATGTAACCGAACTCTGTTTCGTGGATACGACATGAAATAAGAGCTTAATATTATTTATTAGATGCTCGTAATTAACAGAGGTATGCGAAAATTATATAGTTAGGTTTAACTGTACTGGACAAAATAGTGCCCGGTTACGTTATACTATTAAGCGTATATAATTTACTGGTTACGCAATTCTTCAGCAAGAGACCTTGTCTTGTTACCTCAAATTACAAAAAGTAACGTTTAATGTTACTAACTGTAACGCAGTCCCGTTTAGTTGGTTAGACAAAATAAAAGCGTTGCTTCCAGTGATAATGAGACACGTACGACGAAAGTCTTTTTAGTACGTTGACCTTCTTTATATTTGGCACTGATGCTACTCGCTGCTCGTAACCTGAAAGAGTGCAAGGGCTGAATGGTGTTTTGTAAAAAGAGTGTGTATATATACAGGGCTATTTAAAATGATTCATCCGATTTCAACTGAGAATACTTCCGTACCTATCAACCGTGCATCAACTGGGCATACACCACATGAAAGAGGAAATCTCCGAGTTTACAAGATCACCACGAGAGGGTTCCAAAGTCACGCCGTGGCCTAGCCTAGCAACAAACAGTCAGTGTGAAAATGGCGTCCGCACAGCAGAAGGCGTTTTGTGTGTTGCAGTTTTCGAGCTCCACAGCTGGCCCCCTAGGTCGCCGGATCTTAACCGTGCGACTTCTTCCTTTGGGGGTACGTTAAGGATACTGTGTACGTGCCACCGTTGCCCACATCTTTGGATGAGCTCCGAACTCGCATTGTTACTGCCGTAGAGTCAGTGACAACGGACATGCTGGAGCGAGTATGGGAGGAATTCGACTATCGTGTCGACGTTGCTCGTGTAACTAGGGGAAGTCACATAGAGCATTTATGAGGTGAGAGACAAAATTTGGACAGTTTTTCTTTTGGTTGATGTATCACAAATCACTCTGTATTGTAACATTAAAAAATATTCTCATTTGAAATCAGCTGAATCAGTTTGAATAGCCTATATATATTAGATATATAATATATATATATATATATATATATATATAATATATATATATATATATATATATATACATACACAGGGGGCCGTAAGTTTCGATACATAGGAAAAATAAACATTTTTTTATGGACAACCATTTTTTATTTATATAATATGCTCTACATGGTTGCCATTGTTTTGAAAACACATTTCAATACGTGTTCCCACTGTTGATGAACACGCATTAGCACAGTTGACGTTATGCTTGTAATGGCGTTGGTGATACGTTCCTTTAGATGATTTATGTCTCGTATCTTTTCCTGATACACCATGGCCTTCAAGTGCCCCCAAAGATAGAAATCAAGGGGGGTGAGATCTGGGGATCTGGGAGGCCACTCCACAGGACCACGCCGACCAATCCAAGCATCCGGAAACTGCTGATCCAAATACCGACGCACGTGAAGACCATAATGAGTGGAGTCCATCTTGCTGGAAGTAAACTGGGAAGTTACCTTCCTCGTTTAGCAGGGATGGGAAAATCTCTTCTTGCAACATGTTAAGATACCTTTCGGCATTAAGATTTCCACTGAAAAAATTGGTCCAATAATTCTGTCACCCCATATCCCGGCCCACACCATCACTTTACCGGCACCTTGCATCTTCGTCGGACTCAGCCAGTTAGGGTTAGCATTACTCCAATAACGTATGTTTTGCCGATTAACCTCTCCATTGACGTAAAAATTTGCTTCATCAGTAAACAAGATCTTAGTTGAAAAGTTTGCATCCTCGTTCACTTTGGTTAATGCCCATTCACAGAATTCCATCCGTCTATCCGGGTCGTCTTCACTCAAATGCTGTGCCATATGCAATTTGTATGGATGCCATTTGTTTGCTTTCAAAATGCGCCTGATACTCGATCTGCTGACACCACTTTCTGCAGACAACCGTCGTGTATTTTTCTGGGACTCCGTGTAAGCGCTGTAAGTATCGTAGCTGTTGTGTCTTCATCGGTGGCTGTACGTCTTGGACCACTTCGCGGTTGATCTGCAACATTTCCAGTTTTCTGAAACTTGTTAATAAGTTTTGCCACAGTGTCGTGTGTGATGTTCGTTCCATGTTGTCTGTTAAAGTTCATTGCAACCATGCGACTGCTTCCCGACCCAGCCATCAGTATGATTTTAATTCGTTGCTCTTTCGTCAAACGCATATTCTTAGGGTATCTGAAACATAAAAACAAACGTTTAATTTTCCTATGTATGGAAACTTACGGCCCACCCTGTATATATATATATATATATATATATATATATATATATATATATATATATATATATATATATATTATATATAATATTAAGTTTCGCGGGGACCAGTGTTTTTGACAAAGTCGAAATTTGTTAAAAGAAATCCTGATTGACTAAAATTGGCGATGTGAGAAAAGACTAACCAATCTAAAACGATAACCTAACCTAATGTAATCTGATCTCCGCGAAACTTAATGGATCACCTGAAGATCAGGGCCCCCCAGCCTTCTTTAGTTAGCCTTATAAGGCTAACTAATGAAAATATCACGACCTAACCTAACCAATCGTCAAGGGCGTACAGTTGACCTAACGATTGGTTAGGTTAAGTCATGATATTTTCGTTAGTTAGTCTTATAAGGCTAACTAAAGAAGGCTGGGGGCTGTGATCTTCAGGTGATCCTAAACTTTAAAGGCTATGAATTTTGCAGATTATAGAATTTACATGCTATAAAAGCTGTATAAAGTTAATAGGTCATGGAGTTCGCAGGCTAAAGTTTACAGGTTATAAATTTACAGATTATGAAGTCTATAGACTTTGAAGTTTACAGGTTATAATGTTTATTTATACTAATATTTGTGACGATCGAACTGCCTGCGAACTTTCTTTCTTTCTTATGGCGGCCCAAACCACTGGCCAGATTTAGATGAGACTTGAGGGATAGGGGTGACTGAGGCCGGGGAGGAACACTGGCTATGTGGCGTCGGCCTCCGAGGTCATCTGAGGTCGCTGGAGGCCTCTGTATTCAGGATTGGTTGAAAGATAGACATCATAGACACGTCATAAAAGAAAGTGACATAAAATGGGCGGAGCTCTAGTGTGTATATATATATATATATATATATATATATATATATATATATATATATATAAGAACATAGGCTATGTGGCGTCGGCCTCTGAGGTCATATATATATATTACTTTTGTTGAGTTTGAACGACGGTTCAGGATCGACCTGCGGTCGACCCCTCTGCAGCATCCCGCCTCATTTGCGGGACTTGGTGAAGGAGGGAATTGCTCTCTGATCGCCTCCTGCCCTCGTAGCCAGCCACGCATGGCTGGTCAGGGACTTTGCACAAGAATCTGTCCAGCTGGTTCTTGAAGTTATTCAGGTTGGTGTGCTGGAGATTCCTCACTTCTTTTGGAAGGACATTGAAAAGCTTTGGGCCCCGTATTCTGAGGGTATTTTCCATCCTCGTTTTCATGGCTCCTTGACCCACCGCAGCTGGGACCGTACAAAATCTGCCTCTTCTCTCATTCCAGTTTGTTTCTATTTCATTTCTGAGGTTAGGGACAGAGCCCTCAAGTATGTTCCATATGTATATTATTGTGTACCGCTCTCGCCTTCTTTCAAGAGAGTAGAGTGCCAGGGATTGTAGTCGAGACCAGTAGTCTTCACCTTCCGTTTCCTCTATCTTAGACGTAAAAGTCCTTTGTATAGCTTCAATGCTCGCAATGTCTCTTTTTCTGTGTGGGCTTGTGAGTACTGAGCAATACTCAATTATTAAAATTAAAAACATATTAAAATTACTTGAAACTCCAGCAACAAATATTCTAATTTTCGGAGATTTTAATTTCCCATTCATATCATGGAAGAAAAATGACGAAGTTATATATGTTGAGAAGTTTCATGGCAACATTACTAAAGATGACAGAACCCAAGCAACAATGCTTTTAGATATTATGGAACATTACGCCCTTACCCAAGAAATCTGTGAAGCCACGAGAAAAGAGAATGTTTTGGATTTAATGTGGACAAATATATATATTAAGTATATACAGGGCGTCCCAAAAAAATGTATACACACTTTAAATAATTATAAAGGCAGTGTTTATTAAAATACATTTCATTTTCAAAATGTAATAGAATCTACAGACATTATTTAATTGTTTTGTCAACGCCTGTTTTCAAACTGACGTCCGTTCTGGTCCAGGCACTGCTGATAACGCGAAGCAATGGAATCGCAAACATCACGAAACATTTCGTTTGGTATTTGTGTGCATTCTCGTTCAATGGCTGCTCTCAATTCAGCGACTGTTGCAGGTTTTATAGCGTAGACTTTGTCTTTTAAGTATCCCCATAAAAAAAAGTCTAGTGGTGTGAGGTCTGGTGAACGCGGAGGGTATTCTACGAAACCCCTTCGTCCAATCCACATCCACATCGTGCCAAGTACCACTCGCAATACTCCACTCTTCGGTCCGGATCATCATCATCTTCATTAATAGCATGGACTAATCTTGGAATGTAACTTTTCCATTGACAGCGCTTCAAAATGCGTTGGACAGACGATTCTGAAATTCCTACCTCACGACTCGCTTGCCGCACAGATTTTCTTGGACTTTGGTGATACGTTTCCAGTACTCTTTCTTGCTTTGTGGGGCTTGTCGACGTCCGTGGTCTTCCGGAACGCTTCTTGTGGACATTCTGAACAGTTCCATCGGCTTCAAACTTATCTCTAATTCGAGTGATGGTAAGTCGCGTTGGTGGATCTGTTTGAAACTCCCTCCTAAACTGTCTTTGCACTTCAACTGCGTTTTCACACTTCCAGTAGCATTTTAGAATGAATTTCCTTTGTTCAAAGCTTAGTCTGACTGCCATTATTAATTCTAATGGGTTTAACTTGGAAAGAAAGAAACATCAATTGAGCTATCAGCTGTTAAAGTGTGTATACATTTTTTTGGGACGCCATGTATATATAAGTATAAGTATATATAATATATACACACACAGTATATATATATATATATATATATATATATATTATATATATATATATATATATATATATACAGTATATATATATATAAGCTATGTGGCGTCGGCCTCCGAGGTCATATATATATCGAAACCTACGGTAAAATTATTGAATGCCCAGTTAGGTTAATTGAATGCCCGGTTAGGTCAACTGTACGCCCTTGATGATTGGTTAGGTTAAGTTGTGATATTTTCGTTAGTTTAAACGAAAATGACGAGAGCAAAAATACATAATAAGCAGTTTGGTAGTCCCGATACGTAAGTACCGACATTTATATATATATATATATATATATATATATATATATATATATATATATATATATATATATATATATATATATATATATATATATTTCAGTTACATTTATAAAATAATTTTATATATTTTTTGTACAAATTTCACAATATGAAATAATGACTTTATAAAATCTATAAAACCGCTGGAAAATTATATTAAGAAAATCGTATATTATACTTGTCCCTTAAAGTTCTTTCCTATTATACGAAAACACATAAAACTTAAATAAATGACAAAAAATATAATGAAAACTCAAAAGGGCTTTATTTCCACACACCTAAATTTCTATTAAAGGAGAAAGAGAGAGAGAGAGAGAGAGAGAGAGAGAGAGAGAGAGAGAGAGAGAGAGAGATGAAATTCTAAACCTTGATATAAAAGGCACCTCACGGAAGCGATATAAAGAATAGGAGCAAAGCCTGCTTTTGGCGTCATTAAGAGGCGCAATTATGAAGAGAAAATAGCCCTCTGGGGCATTCTATAAGTATATATATATATATATATATATATATATATAACACACACACACCTCCATCCGAGAGCATTCCTTTCCCCCCTACTTGCTTCGTACCCCCTAATTCTGATGAGGCTCATTAGGGGGTCGGCCTCCAAATGACCTTAAAAGGATAAGGAAAGGAAAGAAAATTAAGAAAACAATCACAAAATAATCAAATATCTTAAAGCGAACCGATTATCAGTTTCGGTTCTTATACTTTTCACCAGTTTTGGTTCTTATACTTTTCACCTTCGGTGAGAAATTTACTAGCGTTTAATGATAAAGCGCCATCGTAAGTACCTTATTAAATGCTTATATAATAGCTGTGTAACGCTATGCCTATGAATTCAGTGTTCTAATAGCGCCCATTAATGGAACATAAAGGAAGAGTTAGAGGAATGGCGATTGTATAAACACGTTGGTCTATTTAGGACATGGAAATGACACAAAAAACGTTCTCGTTTGGCGCATTGTCATGATAACCTGTTACAATGAAATGTTATAAAATTTTAGTTAATATTACTAACAAAGACCATTATTGCTATAATATCTGCATGCATTGAACATACACAAACACACATGCACACACACACACACACACACACACACACACACACACACACACTGATAAGGTATATACTACATATATATATGTACCTCATTTTTTCATTTGTTCGTTCTCCTCCTCATCTTGCGCGGAATGTTCTCCTATACAAGCGTCGTTCTTTACGTTAATTATACTGCGTGTTCTTTGCAGTTGAAATGTGTGTATATATATATATATATATATATATATATATATATATATGTATCCTGTGCGAAGATAATAGGGTATAGGGCATTAAATGCAACTCTTACGAGAAAATAGAATAAGATCGTAAATTGTTTGCGAAGACTGATATACATCGCTTTTATGTTACGTAAAATAATGGATTTTTCCTTTATTTTCTTCACCTTTTACGCTCTTAAACAGACGAGAAAGAACTGCCACAGCTGTCCAGCATGCAAAGAGGAGGCAATATCAAGGTCTGAAGATGGTTTGGTTTTTAGAAACTTTTATAAAATAAGTACCACTTTTACGAAATAGAAGGACATCTTTCAGTACCATTCTTACCCATTTATACCATTCATACCCTTTTCTGGATGTCGTTTATTGAGTAATCACTACTTAATTAATTTTCCAGCACGATACAAAATTGCGCAAGTTTAATAATGAAGAGTGTTTGCGAAGTTAACCAAAGAGAAAAGTTTGATATGGGTACTATATATATATATATATATATATATATATATATATATAGATACTTTTTCTTTTTCTTATATATATATATATATATATATATATATGTATATATATATATATATTATATATATATATATATATATATATATATATATATATATATAATATATATATATAGATATATAATTATATATTAACGATTTAGATGTCGGCCTAGTTAGTACAGTTTCAAAGTCTGCGGATGACACGAAGTTGGGTGGTAGGGCGATTAATGACGAAGATAGCGATAAAATCCAGGAAGCTCTGAATAAAATCGTTGATTGGTCACATGGCAAATGAGATTTAACGTCGATAAGTGCAAAATTTTACATATAGGTTCGCGTAACGGTAATTTTGCGTATAGTATGTCACGGAAGGAGTTAACAAGCGCAGAGCAGGAAAAAGATTTAGGAGTTATAGTCACTGGTGATTTAAAAGTGGAGAAACAATGTACAGCAGCGGTCAATAAAGCGAACAAAGTGCTAGGTTTTATAGCTCGGAATTTTGAGTACAAATCGCGCGATATTATCGTTCCTCTATAAATCATTAGTTAGACCCCATTTGGAATACGCGATCCAATTTTGGAATCCGCATATGCGCAAAGATATAGACAAAATCGAAAGAGTTCAAAGACGAGCAACTAAGATGATTCCGTCGCTTAGGTCGAAGTCGTACGAGGACAGGCTTAAAGAGTTAAATTTGACTACACTCGAGACTAGGAGGCTAAGGGGTGATCTAATCCAGGTTTTTAAAATTATGAATGTGTTCGATAATGTAGATAGAGATAGCTTTTTCGAAATATCTCAATATAATAGGACTAGAAATAACGGGTGTAAGTTGACAGGTAAAAGGTTCGAGACAGCAGTTGCCAAAAACTTTTTTACGCATAAAATATTAAATAGCTGCAATAGTTTGCCGGTAAAAGTAATTAGTAGCACGTCTATAAACATGTTTAAAAATTGATTAGACGCACATGTTGATAGATTGGGTATAGTTTAAGGTAGTAAAATTAAGGATTTGTGGTTCGGAACCCACGTAAAATTGTAGATCCTCTCCGCCACCACGGAGGACATGCACAATACACAATTACAAACACAGTTAGGTAGACAGTCATGAGTGGATCCTACGGTCTTTGTGGTCTGAAACATTATAACATTATATATATATATATATATATATAATATATATATATATATATATATATATATATATATATATATATATATACACAGGGTGTCCCATAAGTCCGGCATCATAGGAAAATAATAATAATAAAAAAAAGCTTTTATTTACAGAACGTGCTCAATATGTCCACCATGTTTTCAATACACAAATTCAGACGTGATACCAGTCAGCAAGCACACGGTGAATGATGTCAGGAGTAATGGTGTTACATGCTCCAATAATGCGCTGCCGCAAATGTTCAACACTCCTAATTTTCTCTGCGTATACCAGAGCTTTCAAGTGGCCCCAGAGATAAAAATCTAGTGGCGTGAGATCCGGGCTTCTAGCTGGCCATTCCACAGGCCCTCGACGTCCTATCCAATGACCAGGGAATTGTTGGTACAGGTATTCCCTTATTTGGGTGCTGTAATGTGCAGGAGCGCCGTCTTGCTGGAACCATGTTGAGAAATTTCCTTCTTCGTTCAAGACACTGGGAAATGCTTCTTCCTTGAGCATACGTAGGTAGGTGCCTCCAGTGACATGTTCATCGAAAAAGAGGGGCCTATGATGCGATCCTTCCAAATGCCACACCATACCATCACCCGAGATGCACCTTGTTCTTTGAAGAGGTATACCAGTGAGGGTTGTTTTGAGACCAGTAGCGGGTGTTCTGTCGATTTATCTCACCATTTCCATAAAAAACAGCCTCGTCACTGAACAGAATGGTGGACGGGAAATTGGCATCCCGAACATATTGTTCCGTAGCCCATTCACAAAATTCCATCCGCCGGTCGGGATCATCTTCGCTTAATTTCTGTAGGATCTGAAGTTTATATGGATGCCATTTGTGAGCCTGAAGAATGCGATGGATGCTACTTTTCGACACTCCTGTCTCGGCGGACAATCGCCGAAGAGACTTATTGGGACTTCTGTTAAAATGAGCCAGGATAGCAGTCGCTGTATCATCGTCAGTGGACCTCGTTGAAGGTCCATTGCGTGGTTTATCTTCTATGGATCCTGTTTCCTTAAACTTTGCAACAAGTCTGCTAACACAACTCTGTGTTATTGGCTCGCGGTCTGGATGCAGTCTGTTAAATTCAGCAGCGGCCTCTCTTTGACTCCCATTTCCTATGAGTAGAATTATCTGGATTCGTTCTTCCTTGCTCACAGACATTATGGCCTGTAGAAAGAGAAAAACATGAATTATGGTTTGTAGAAATAGAAAAATATGAATCAGCGTCCCTGACGAGGTGTCTTTCTGAATACACGAAAGACCTTGGAATAATTTTTTGGATCACCTGAAGATCAGGGCCCCCAGCCTTCTTTAGTTAGCTTTATAAGGCTAACTTACGAAAATATCACGACTTAACCTAACCATTCGTCAAGGGCGTACAGTTGGTTAGATTAAGTCGTGATATTTTCGTTAGTTTAATTGTGAAATTCATCCCATATATATATAATATATATATATATATATTATATATATATATATAATATATATATATATATATAAAACTGCAAACACGCAGTATAATTAACGTAAAGAACGACGCTTGTATAGGAGAATATTCCGCGCAAGATGAGAGCCAAAGAACGAAACAAATGAAAAAAATGAGGTAACCACCCGGGAATCGAACCCGGGATCTTCCGATTGCCGGTCAGATATGATAACCATTGCGCGGAATATTCTCCTATACAAGCGTCGTTCTTTACGTTAATTCTACTGCGTGTTTGCAGTTTAAATGTATATAATGTACGGCATGCGGGAGGTGCCCCCTTGGGGCATTGGCTTCTGCGCGTATGTAGAGGAATTACGGCATTTGATTGAGTGAGGCCCGTGGTGTAATGGTTATCATATCTGACCGGCAATCGGAAGATCCCGGGTTCGATTCCGGGTGGTTACCTCATTTTTTAATTTGTTTCGTTCTTTCGCTCTCATCTTGCGCGGAATATTCTCCTATGCAAGCGTCGTTCTTTATGATATATATATATATATATATATATATATATATATATATATATATATATATATATATATACCATCTCCAAACCTCAATTCTGTGGAACTTATTTGAGATCATAAACACGAGGTGTAGCTAATGTCGCTATGATAGACAAGTTACCAAAGAATATTTATTATTATTATTATTATTATTATTATTATTAAGCCAGAAACCAAATTTCGAAATGTATGTCAGCTCTTTTTTTCAATGGAAAATTTACTAAGGTTTAGGAAAATTTTCAATAGGCCACGATACATAATGTCAAGCAGAATCGATTCCCACTCAATTAATGTCATTCCAACTTCACTCATCGCCCACTCCGTGAGTGAGAATTTCAGACGAGGCAATTCCAGATGAATTCACTCCCATTCCTTGCGTGAGATTTCCGGAGCAAGTGTAGTTTATGTCCCCCTGAAGCAAAAGGGGACGCAAACTACACTAGGTCAAAACTACACTAGGATCTTTAGGAGACATTTTTTAAATGAATGCATCAAATAAAACGTTAAAATTAACGAAAATATTACGACTTAACCTAACCAATCGTCAATTTATATATATAAATTGACGATTGGTTAGGTTAAGTCGTAATATTTTCGTTAGTTTTAACGTTTTATTTGATTACGTATACGCCGACAAAGTTGGGGAACGTAAACTACACTAGGATAATGTAAGGGAACGTAAACTACACTAGGCATCACAGAGGGGCGTAAACTACACTTGCTCCAGATTTCCTACTTTTGTGTTAGATTTTTCATGGCAGATACCCACTCAGGCACGCAATTGCGTCACGGTCTCTTCACACCCTTTCCCAAATAAGGAAATTCTTTTCCTTAATTTGAAATTTCATTCGATGGAAATGGGCAGTTTTATTCCCGTCTTACCTGCAGAATACTGTTTCATTCCAACAGTAATCAAAATACACACACACGCACACACACACACACGCACGCACATATTTATTCTGAGGGCGAGTATGCAATAACTAAACATGTCAGACATCAAAGACAGATCTCCGGCAACATGGATTTAGAACCAGAATGGAATGCAGTCACCTCAATAAGTGCAGATGAGGTGCAAGGAGAGGAATATTGCGGATGTCGATGGTGCGTGAAAATGTATCCCTTATCTTTATTGCATCATCCTGGCACTAGTTCCGTTTAATTACAGGAAGTCTTTAAAATGTGTGTGTGATTTGTATCTCTCGTGAATTAAGGAAGTATTTCATACGAAAAATACCCGAGATGAGTTATAGAAGATATTCTTGGGTATTATTATTATATATTATTATTATTATATTATTAGTGAACTATTTCAGGCATGAAAAACGATTTTATACTCTTTGATTCGGTGTTTTTTTTCACGATTAAAAGTAATTGTAATTTACAAAGGAAATATTCGTGAAAAGTCTGAGACACGAAAGGGATTACATTATTCGTGATATGATAAAGGTACTTTCATTCACCTGAAAATATAGCCTATTGGCAAACCTGTCTAGAATAGATAGTGGTATGATATACTATAAGGGTTCGAACCTTCATCGCTGTTATCTTAATTTTTTACTATACCCGCTTATTCACGCTTATGATTCACTTGCCAGTATCAATAGCTCAGTGGGCAACATCGTTTTCCTATAAGCGAAATGAAAATACTGAGGTCGTCGGAGGTTCGAACCTCGATGATACTTGTAATAATAATAATAATACAAAAATTTAAAAAAAATGGGCCGCATTCGTTGGCTTAAGCGCAGTGCCAGTTTCTGGCACTCCTGTCTGATTATTATGAATCACTGGAGGAAGATCCAAATTATACAATTTCGTAAAATTTGTATATGCATATACAAGGTTTATTGCGGGAATATAAAGGAATTCCCGAAAGTCACTATAACATAGTCGGGAAATCTCGTAGTACGGATTGTAAAATTTTATTAAAAAATTAGATATTTGCCGAATATTGCACGGATAGACGAACATCAGACATTTCATTCGAGCGTGGCAAATCATAATTTCAGCCTGTAATGAGATATTTCACAAATCTGGAAACTATATCATGGCTATTTCCGTGAAATGTCTAAGAGTATATGTTTAGTACGTAGGGATTACTTAAATTATATAGAAGAAAAACAGCTGATGGAGATTGACAAGGAAAAGTGATGCGAGTCTATTCTTTCGAAAAATTTGAATTAATTACGTGCTTTTTCTTATTATATTAACGATTTAGATGTCGGCCTAGTCAGTACAGTTTCAAAGTTTGCGGATGACACGAAGCTGGGTGGTAGGGCGATTAATGACGAAGATAGAGGTAAAATTCAGGAAGATCTGAATAAAATCGTTGATTGGTCAGTCACATGGCAAATGAGATTTAACGTGGATAAGTGCAAAATTATGCATATAGGTTCGCGTAACGGTAATTTTGCGTATAGTATGTCAGGGAAAGATTTAACAAGCGTAGAGCAGGAAAAAGATTTAGGAGTTATAGTCACTGGTGATATAAAAGTAGCGAAACAAAGTACAGCGGCGGTCAATAAGGCGAACAAAGTGTTAGGTTTTATAGCTCGAAATTTTGAGTACAAATCGCGCGATATTATAGTTCCTCTTTATAAATCATTAGTTAGACCCCATTTGGAGTACGCGGTCCAATTTTGGAATCCGCATATGCGCAAAGGTATAGACAAAATGGAAAGAGTTCAAAGACGAGCAACTAAGATGATTCCGTCTCTTAGGTCAAAGTCGTACGAGGATAGGCTTAAAGAGTTAAAATTGACTACACTCGAGACTAGGAGGTTAAGGGGTGATCTAATCCAGGTTTTCAAAATTATGAATGGGTTTGATAACGTAGATAGAGATAGCTTTTTCGAAATATCTCAATATAATAGGACTAGAAATAACGGGTGTAAGTTGACAAGTAGAAGGTTCGAGACAGCAGTTGCGAAAAACTTTTTTACGCATAGAATAGTAAATAGCTGGAATAGTTTGCCGGTAGAAGTAATTAGTAGCACGTCTATAAACATGTTTAAGAATCGATTGGACGCGCATGTTGATAGAAAGGGTATAGTTTAAGGTAGTAAAATTAAGGCTTTCTGGGGATAGATCCCACAGCTCAACACAAGTGTTGTGGGATATAGGGAGGCAGCGTCTTGGGTTAGGGGATACTCTCTGTCCTTACACACCCCATTTAAAGAGATTCCTCTGCCGAGCAGCGGTGCCCCCCATAGTACTGTGAGGTATTGAAAAACTCATGATCTTCACTTGCCCCACAAACACCTTTAAATGGGAGACCCATAATGGGTGCACACACATTTCTACATTACTGTACAGTCTTTACAGCCACACCTACACTTTTCCTCGTAAGTGTATATATTGTAATGTATATGGTTGTAAATTTGACTTGGTCCGCAATCGATATGAACCGTGACTTGATGGATACCGTAATGAAATTGACTGGATTCTTTGGATCTGATATATTTGCATGTCCGTTATATAATAGATATAGAGTGTAACATATTTGTGGATAGTAGTCTATTATGACTTGATCCTCTGGATCGAGAGATTCTATCTTTAGTTTTAAATCAATAATTAATTATTGTTAAATTGATAATTATTTAGTTTCGTAAAAATTGGTCGTTGCCAATTTACCGGCAGTTTTTAAATAAGTTTCTTATGTTCTTGTGGTTCGGAACCCACGTAAAATTGTAGGTCCCCTCCGCCACCACGGAGGACATACACAATACACGATTACGAACACAGTTAGGTAGACCAGCCATGAGTGGATCCTAGGGTCTTTGTTGGTCTGAAACATTATAACATTATAACATTATAAGTTTCTTAAAATGCATTTAAGTCACTTTACATTTCATCCTTCGGGTTTCCTGAAGGAGAAAACTTATATACACCACGTATATAGATATGTGTATATACACACACACACACACACACACCACACACACACACACACACAAAGTAAATGACAAAGGACGCGATAGACACATCAAACAGTATACAACAGCAGAAATCTCTCAGTCTTGCTTTTAACCTCCCCGCTTGTCTGTTCTTTATTTTCAGGCAATCAAATATAACACGCCTTTGTAATCTGGAAAAGCGCCCTTGCGTCGAGACACCCCAAGGGCAATTTAACTTAGACCGAGCCTTCTTTCAGGGGCAAGGCGCCATTCCAACCTTTTAAAAAACTCATTCTTTGGGTTGTGTCCTTGCTTTTATGCATTAATAGCGACTGAACTTCATACTGTGAAGGAATAAACTGGAATATAGGACTGGAATAAAATTATATAAATGTGGCGGAAAAATATGATTGTTTAAAAGCGGCGAAATTAATATAAATTAATAGTAAAAATTGAGTTATATATTATATATATATATATATATATATATAGGGTAATCCGAAAAGGTGTTTCCCCCCCCTTCAAAACAATATTTATGTAAAAAGTTATTTCTAGGAACACACCGTTTTGAATTAATATATATATATATAAAGTACTAGAAAATACAGACTTTTTGCTAAAGAGAAGCAAACATCATCAGCCCGGAAAGTAAATTAAACCCTTGTGAATCCCACTCGTAATAAAGGATTTGTTCAAGTGAAATGAAATAAACAAAGTATAATAGAAAACTTTACTATCTAAATAAACATGGAAATTATGCGGACACGAAACACACACACACACACACACACACACACACACACACACACACACGCAATCAATTACCACACACACACACATGCACATATATGCACATATCACACACACACACACGCAATTACCACACACACACACACACACACACGCAATTACACACACCACACACACACACATATATATATATATATATATATATATATATATATATATATATATATATATATATATAAAACGGCTAATACTAGGTTATATGAGTTATCTTTCTTAATTTTGGATTACCAGATAGCGTGGAACCGCAATGTGGTTTCGCACTTTTACTGTATTTGCATATGATAAACTTGGCAGTAAAACGGTGAAACACTTCGCTGTTTTTTTTCCTTTTTCCGCTGAGATGTTTTTCCTCTTTATCGCGAACTGTCGCTGAAAAATTCTCCTTAAATTCACACCAGCTTCACTCATTCTGATAACGTCAAATAAACTAAAAGAAATTGTCTATTAACCATGGTTACTTGGTTTTAATATATATATATATATATATATATATATATTTCAACTGCAAAGAACACGCAGTATAAATAACGTAAAGAACGACGCTTGTATAGGAGAACATTCCGCGCAAGATGAGAAGAGAGAACGAACAAATGAAAAAATGAGGTAACCACCCGGGAATCGAACCCGGGATCTTCCGATTGCCGGTCAGATATGAAACCATTACACCACGGGCCTCACTCGAACAAATGCCGTAATTCTTCTCATCTTGCGAGGAATGTTCTCCTATACAAGCGTCGTTCTTTACGCTATTTATACTGCGTGTTCTTTGCAGTTGAAATGTATATATAGATACGGCATGCGGGAGGTGCCCCCTTGGGGCATTTTATTCTGCGCGTATGTAGAAGAATTACGGCATTTATTCGAGTGAGGCCCGTGGTGTAATGGTTATCATATCTGACCGGCATTCGGAAGATCCCGGGTTCGAGTCCCGGGTGGTTACCTCATTTTTTAATTTGTTCGTTCTCTCTTCTCATCTTGCGCGGAATGTTCTCCTATACAAGCGTCGTTCTTTACGACATATATATATATATATATATTATTACAGGGTGGCGAAAAAGTCGCGCATTATAGGAATTTTCAGTGTTGATTATAATATATTATTTTTTTCTTTTAGGTAAGGGATGACTGCGAAATTAACAATAAACCAAGTTCATCCTCTCGTTTATTAATTTCGCAGCCATCCCCTACCTGAAAAAAAAAAAATATAATCAACACTGAAAATTCCTATGATGTGCGATTTTTGCGCCACCCTGTATATATATATATATATATATATATATATATATATATATATATATATATATATATATATATACGGGGTGTTCATAAACGATCTGAACGATTTCAATCTTTATTAATATGATAACCCAATAACATACAAAGAAACAAGTTTGTCCATGTGACTCCGCACAGCTAAAAGATTTATATACATGTTTAATAAACTTCAACATGTGCGCCATTGGTCGCCCACAACATTCAGTCGATATTCAATTTCTCGCCATGTGCGTTCAAGCATGCCAACATCGACCATCGCTATTGCATCCCTGATCCTGATTCGTAGTTCATGGATGTTGACAACCTTGGTCTTGTACAAAAAAAACTTTATTAGTTGCTCTATCGCATACACATGCTTTATGCTTTATATCTTACTTAGTATGAAAAAATATTAACGAATCAAATCGTTCAGATCTTTTATGAACACCCTATATATATATATATATATATATATATATATACAGTATATATACATAAAATCTTTGATGCATTCATAAGTTAAGTAGAAGTATGAAGAGTTAAATATCTTTTTACAAAGAGCACCATTCTGCCCATACACCCATTTCATGGTACGAGCAGCTCGCAACAGTATTGCCAAGCAAATAGGGGGTCAAAATACTGACGAGACCTTCGCACGTGGTTCATCACCACTGAAAACAACAATGTTCCGTGTTGGTCTAATCCAAAGGAAATCCATATTCATATTCAGTTGATTGCAATTTTCGTTAGTTTGTACTGCAAACACCCCAGTTATTATCACTCCTGGTGCAGGATTCTTCTCTTCAGAAGAAAAATACACATCAAGTTTGTGTTTTTACTCCTTAAGGCAGCACAAATTTACCTGTATCAATCACAGTCACACTCGTACTACCTTAGGCTCGCTCTACACAAACTGGACCAAAAACCACAAGTATCCGCAGTCGGAAACGGTCCGTATATACATTCCTGTCTTTTGTTTGGAATATATATATATATATATATATATATATATATATATATATAAGCACACCGGACAAAAAAATTAGTCACCCCTAATAGCACCGATAGTAGGAAGTTCAAGGTCACACAGAGGGCGCTGATGTAGCATTGGTAAGTGACAAGTTGCGGTGACGTAGCACACAGGATCAGATCTGTTTCGTGAGGTAGTGAAGAACAAAGTGTGTGTTGGATATAGTCTGCAAAATGGGTCGTGAGGCAGACGTTACTCAGTGGCAAAAAGGAGCCATCGTGTTTGGCAGAGCCCACGGACACAAAATGTCTGAAGTAGCCCAATTTGTTGGTGTGTCAACGCGTACTGTCCAGCGAGTTTACAAAGAGTGGTGTAGTTCGCAATCAACTGACAATCGACGGCGTAACTGTGGCCGGAAAACAATTCTCGACAATAGGGGCCGCCGCCATGTTTCTCGTCTAGTAACTGCAAATCGTTTTCAAACCAGAGAACAATTGCTCCAAGAAACCAATGAGGTTCTCCAGCGACCAATTTCCGAACGGACATTGCGACGAGAACTGCATGCGATGGACATCTGGAGCAGGGTACCACGGAAGAGGCCGCTGTTAACAGCAAGTCACAAATTGGCACGTTATAAATGGGCTCAGAGGCACAAAAACTGGACTGCGGCAGATTGGAAACGTGTAATTTGGTCCGATGAGTCCCGTTTTTGTTTGTTCTCCAATGATGGGAGGCGACGAGTACATCGCAGGTCCAATGAAGCCTTTAATCCTGAATGCGTCGAAGGTGTTGTTCAGGCTGGAAACAGAAAGTGAAGCGCAGGAATAGACACCCACGGACTCTGGCGGAACTTCGGGACCGGCTGATGAACGAGTGGCAGCAAATCGATGTTCAGTACATGCACAACCTCGTAGAGTCTCTGCCTCGCCGGATTCGTGCGGTTATCAAGGCCAGAGGCGCCGTCACACGTTATTAGGTACATTCTGAGAGGGGTGACTAATTTTTTGTCCGGTGTGCTTATATATATATATATATATATATATATATATATAAACACGAAAAAAAAACTATTTCTAAATTCCAATTGAATAAAATTTAAAGAAAACTACGTCTCAAGGTAGAATACCCCCCTCCCCCCGGTCCCCCCAGAAAGAATCCCCGAATAAAAATCAGAAAAACTTTGAATACGTTACTTTTCCTTCTTTTGTAGTTACGATTTCAATATATATATATACATACATATATACACACACACACACATCAAGCGATGATGTTTTTGTGGTGTTTTAAGTATGATACAAGAAGTACAAATAAGCAGGTCTTGCTTGTATTTTATGTGATATGTATAGATATTATCAGTTTAATCTTTGTGAGTTTATTCTTATCAGTTTATTCTTTTATCGGGATGTTCCCTACGACTACCACGACTACTACTACTCCTATTAATAAAAAATAATAATAATAGGTTTTAGTAGATTTTTCCTAACTTTCTGAATCCATTTCATTCAAGTAAAGAAATTTTATTAAGGGCTACTCTGTAATGAATATATTATTCCTTTGACTTAAATATAAAATCAATTCTATATTTTCAAGTAGTTTTTTTATGTTCTCTTTTTTTAAATTTTAATTAGAGACAATTTGTTTTCAAGGAATGGTAAATATTAAATTTCGACACCAATTTTTTTTTTTAACCACTAAATGACCGAAAGTTGGTGAAGTGAGGAATAACCAACCACTCTACAGGGTGTTCCATTTAAAATGAACCATATGGAGTAATTAATAATGTTTTTTTTTTCAGATCTTGTTAGGGTAAACGTAATAAAGGTAATAATAAGGTAATAAAGGTAAAGGTAATAAATGTAATAAAGGTAAATAAAGGTAATAAAGGTAAATAAAGGTACCAATATCCTTTCCATTCTTCATTACTTCTATTTAAATGGAATCATAGGGAGTAATAAAGATTGGAATGGATACTGATACCTTTCTTACCTTTATTTACCTTTATTTACCTTTATTACCTTATTATTACCTTTATTACGTTTACCCTCACAAATCTGGAAAAAAAGGCCATCATTAATTACTCCCTTATGGTTCTATTTAAACGCAACACCATACAGAACGACAACATAACCTAGTGCAACCTACCCCTGATGTAAGAGTCACCCTGATTGTCCTAAAGTATAAAATGAACAGATCACCGGAATCTGGTATCCCAAAACTTAATATTAGACTATGAAATATATAATTTATAATGAATATAAATGCCTTTGTTTATAGATTTGAAGCCAAGACTTGTTTTTACTGATCCTTCGTCAGATACCTTCATCTGAACTCGTAAAAAATTAAACTTATTATCGATAATTTCTTTGAAAGGAAATTTGAATCTACTGACATTTTCCAACCTTTCAATAAAGGATGACTATAACCTTTCTCGTTCTGAAAATTACAAATATGTCATCAACGAAGAGCGGATACGTTACTGTTATTACAGTTTATTTGTACAGTACAATACATATTGTATATCCGAAGTGGGTGGATGAAAGGGAATATATATATATATATATATATATATATTATATATATTATATTATATATATACAGGGTGTTTCAGGTCGACCCTAGAAATATGGAAAATACCAAAATACAATTCCGCCAATTTCTATATTTCTAGGGGTCTACCTGAAACTCCCTGTGTATATATATATATATATATATATATATATATATACATACACACACACCATTAATAAATTTTTCTTTTTTAGTTGAAAGAAATGTATTCATGAAGTTAGAAAAAGATTCTAAACATCTTTCTCTTACTCGTGAATGCAGTTTTTTCAACTAAAGAAACTTAATTAAAGACTATTATGGAATAAAATGCAGTTAAAACTTTCATGATATATATATTATATATATATATATATATATATATATACACCATGCGCCTCGGTGGTGTAGTGGTTAGCGTCGCTGACTACGAATCCATCGGCCCCGGGTTCGAGACCCGACGGCAAACGGCGCGCAGCAAAACCCAGCTGTTCATCCTTCCACACAATAAAAGAAAGTGGTTGGTATAAATGGGTACCCTAAATGGCCTAGTGGTTAAGACGCTGGGCTGCTGGTGGGGCGTGGTTCGGATTCCACGTTAAACTGTAGGTCTAAGGTGGAGTGAAAAGCTTGACCTTCGTCAGAATGAACAATTCGGGCGGAAGCTAACCAAAGGTTATAAAGGTTATATATATGAAAATGAAAAAGTTTATTGGCAGGTTAGAGCCCATATGACAAATATTATTAATACAATGACAGTTCACATACTAAGGATAGAAATATATACAGTTGACTAGAAATAATATAGTACTGTCGCGGTTAAGTGGAGCTACAGACAGACGTTTGCGTACCAAGAATTCCATAGCTTAGAGCATGGGTCGGGGAACTTTTTTGGGTATTACCCAAAAATCTATTTGAGTAAAATGGAATTACCCTCAGACTTCAAAGTAAACAAAAACAAGCCAATTGCTCTTAAAATTGTTGCATATGGTGTCTCTCATACCGCACGCATTACCTCCAAAATTTTTAAATGTACCCCATTTAGGGTAATTTACCCTTGTTCGCCGACCACTGGCTTAGAGGATAAACGGCAAGACTCATGGTAAGCTTGGATAATCGGGTTGGTTGATTTTTTAATTCTTTGCATCAGACTGTATTGAGCACGTGTTGTTACCTCCGGGAAGCTCGGGACATTGCGGGTAGAAACATTTACGAAGCTGAGCATCTCGGGGGTAATTTATGTAAGCGTCTAAAAGACCTGCTGTACGGCAAATTTAGGGTTATGCCAGAACCTTTTTTATAATTCACCCACAGTTGCTGTCCGTATATATTACTGCAGAAAGTACGAAAGAGTGTGTCTTTAGCTTCACTTGTACAGAACCGAAAGTTCCTTATAGTCATATTCGCTTTAGCACAAAGGCTTCGAGATTATTTTCTTTTATCCGAGTCATCACTCAAGGAGCTGGTAATAGTTTGACCCAAATACTTAAACTCTTGTACTTCCTCAATTACTTCACCTTTCATTTTAAACCTAATATCAGCTGGCTGATTACAGCTTTTAGGATGAAATTGCATAACCTTAGTTTTTGTAACATTAAAAAGAATATGTTTTTGCGAATACACTTCGCAGACTTTTAGTAGCCGATCCAGACCTTTAACAGAGGGACTTATTAACACCATATCATTGTCATAAACTAAGTTATTTATCCTTGTGTTATCTATACAACATCCCACTGTTGCCTCATTAAGTGAAACAATTAATCCGTCAATATACACATTAAACAGCATAGGGGAGAGCAAGGAGCCTTGTCTTACTCCGCAAGAGGAGCCAAAACATTCGGATAGTACATTGCTCCAACTAACAGTAAAAGATTGGTGGGAATACCAAAATTTCAATAAATTTAATATGTACATGGGAACCTTCCTGTCTTCTAGTTTTTTAAATAAAATATTGTGGTTCACCCTATCATATGCCTTACTTATATCTAGGAAACAGCTATAAATACTTGAATTACTGTCAATGTATTTAGATATTGTTTTTTTTAAGAACATAGATACACTGGTCAGTTGAGTGGGACCTTTTAAAACCAAACTGATTAGATGTCCATAGGTAATCATTTAATCGGAGTAACAAGAGTTTTTCATGTAGTTTCGAGAAGCAGGAAGCGACAGCTATAGGCCTGTAATATATTTATAAAATATTATAATATATATATATATATATATATATATATATATATATATATTATATATATATATATATAAGAATCTTATATATATATATATATATATATATATATATATATATATTATATATATATATATATATATATATATATATTATAATATATATATAAATATATATATACACACACACACACACACATATATATCTATATATATATGATATACACACACACACACACACACATATATATATATATATATATATATATAATATATATATATATATATATATATATATATGATATATATCACACACACACACACACCACCACACACAATATATATATATATATATATTATATATATATATATATATATATATATATATATATATATATATATAAATATTAATCATATTCCAGTTTTAGTAGGGCGTGGTTCAGTTTCCACGTTAAACTGTAGGTCTAAGGTGGAGTGAGAAGCTTGAATTTCGTCAGAATGAACAATTCAGGGGGGAAGCAAAACCAAAGTTGAACTGTAACCTTGGTTACCTTGGTTTTGCTTCCGCCCGAATTGTTCATTCTGACGAAGGTCAAGTTTGTCACTCCACCTTAGACCTACAGTTTAACGTGGAAACTGAACCACGCCCTACTAAAAATGGAAAATGATTATACAGGGTGTCCATAAATGTTTACCCTGAAAACAGTATACTCTCATGTTTTAATGACGAATCTTACATCTGTTTTCTCTTTACAGGTGATCTCGTACACGCATAGAGTTTCTGTGCTGGTGTTTCGTCTACCGCATTCGCCGCTAGGAGCGCTGTAGTAGCTGCTCAGTTAAGATGGCGTCTGTGACAGAGAAGGCACAATGTGTTGTGTGGCTTGCAGAAACAAAATCTCCTGTCAGTGTTCAGCGAAGGTTCAGAACAAAGTATGGAAATAATCCACCTGATGTGAAGTTAATTAAGTCGTGGATGAAAAAATTCTTGGAAACTGGAAACGTGGATAATTGGTCCTTTCTTCTTCGCTGAGAACACTGTTTCCGCAACTGTGTACCTGGATATGCTCACCAATTACGCCATCCCCCAGCTGCAGGACAGGCAGCCAACTGTCATCTTCTAACAAGATGGGGCACTCCATCATTGGGCGCATGTTGTTCGTGAAACTCTCGACGCAACATTTCCAAATCGATGGGTTGGCAGGGACGGGTCAATCCCATGGCCCCCAAGATCACCAGACATTACCCCGCTGGATTTCTTTCTCTGGGGTCATGTTAAAGATTTAGTTTATGCAACAGTTGTTCCAGATATCAGGACATTGCGAGAACGCATTACGAATGCAATTGCAACAGTTAACCCACAAATGTTGGAAAATGTGTGGCGTGAGTGTGAATACCGTTTAGACATTTTACGTGCCACTAGGGGTGCACATGTGGAAGCTTATTAAGTTCATTAACTATGTATCAAAACTTTGTATGTTTATCTACTTATGATTAAAACTGTTTGAATACGAGTGTTTATTTAAAAGTTGTCGCATGCTTTAATCAGGGTAATCATTTATGGACACCCTATATATATATATATATACTGTATATACGGGGTTCCAATAAACTTTGGCCCCCCCTCGCCCATGGCCTAAACCATTAGAGGTATAGTAAAACTAAACATACCTTACAAAAGAGAATTTAATCCTGCATTTAATGAGAAACAATTAAAACTTGGTGTTCCAGCCATTGGCTTCCAAGACAGCCTGAGTTCGCTTTGGGTAGCTTGCCAAAAGTGACGTGAATAGATCTTGATCGTTACGCAAATTTGCTAAAACAGTTTCAATGTGTGGGTCTTTGTATCCTTCGAAAATCGATTTGCTGCAGGTTCTTGAAACAAGAGACATTCAACCTTGTTCTTTATAACTGATCCAATGTGTTCACAGATGTTCAGGTCAGGAGAATTTCCTGGCCATTCTTCATTTCCAAAGAAATCGATCTCATGGTTCCGCAACAACTGTTGAGTGGCTAATGCCTTAAAGCAGGGGGTCTTATCGTGCAGAAGTGTGACCTGATCGACATCCATAACATTGTTTAGGTTTCTTAGAAAAGGAATGACATGCTGGGATAGAATAATATCACGAAAATACTGTCCATCCCAACTCTGACCATTTGGCTTCAGCACCCACATGAGCTTCTTTGCAGTGAACAAAACAAACACACCAACACAGTCTGGACTTTTTAAAAATTCGCGATAATGTTCATTGTCATCGATTTCATCTGGTGTTGTGGCCCACACTCAATCATTTTGGTAGTTAGGCCAACGTGTTACGTAAACAAAAAATTCATCGGAGACAGCTAAATGCATGAAATCATCCACATCCCAATCTTCAAGATAATGGGCAAACCACATTCTGTCATCGATGTTAAGTTGAGTTTTTCTTGGCTTTGGAAGTTCATGCCAAGGCTTTAAACCTTGCCTATGACGGTACAGTCGAATGATCTCACCACTAACGATCTTTCCTCTCAACACTTCGATCACTCTAGAAAGTTTAGCACAGCTGTTTTTCCGCTTACGCGTACCGCTTTCAATGATGTCCTTTGTTTCCTGAGAGAGTGGCAAATTTTGGCGCCCAGATTTGGTTGTATCCATTTTACATTCATCCAAAGTTTTATTCCAATTTCTTTTGACGAAGTCCTCACTTCTTCGCAACTTTTTGGCAACCCATGAACGTGTTATAAAGGTGGCTCCAGCATCACGTGCTCCCCGAAATGTTATTGTTCGTATACGATCTATCACACGTTGCCTCTCCGAATCACCAATTAATTGAGAAGCCATTATATTATCACTTTATCAGCTAGAGTAATTTTAATACCTGCAATAAATAAAGAATTTTATGTATTTTTATAACCACTAAAAACTATTTCGATGTAAGTAAACATGTAAGCTGCAAATGGGGGGGGGGGGGGCTAAGGTTTTTTGGAACCCCTTATATACCTCCACCTTTAGTTTAACGTGGAATCCGAACCACTCCCCACCAGCAGCAGCCCAGCGTCTTAACCACTTGGCTACCAACCAATTTCTTTATTGTGTGGAAGGATGAACAGTTGGGTTTTGCTGCGCGCCGCCTCCCGTCACCGGGTCTCGATCCCGAGGCCGATGGATTCGTAGTCAGCGACGCTAACCACTACACCACCGAGGCAATGACAATATTAATGTCTGTTCTTTTTGTACAGTTATCTCGGCCTGTATTTGACAGTCAAAATATACTTTCTAACGAGAATATGAATTATTTCGAGTAAAAGTTAAAACTCTTGTATGGTAGGAGTCGGGTATGATGGGTAGCGTTTGTATTATGGGTATCATCTCACTGTATGTCACTCCCATTGTTATCATGTAGAATTTTTCCACCTATGCTCTGGATTACGTTAGGTCAATTTAACTAAGTTTAAGTGAACTTAGGGTTAGGTTAAATTAGGTTAGGTTACTTCAGTTATGCTTATGTTAAGTTATATTTATGTTAAGTTAAGATTATTTTATATAAATTCAAATGAGGGAATTCTTACTTCCGGACCAAGAGTGACGATGAAGATAGTGCAAATCGGGTAGTAGAATCGGTGGATGCTCCCAAGATAGGTGATCCCCCTTAAATTCATGAGCCACGGAGGGGGCATTTAGACGGGCAATGAACCGTCTCTTGACTCCTTGGAATGACTTCAAATGCCTAAATGAACCCGCTTCGCCAGCATCGTTTCAGCCTTTAGTCCTCACATGCCGGTCGTATAACGTTTCATTCGGAGAAATAAGCGCCTGTGTGCGCCATTTGCAATGTGTCCTATTAAAACGAGCGCATTCCTACCAATATATAACGCCGGAACGGAAACATTGACGGTAATTAGTTCTTGTTCCTCAAAACAGAACGGATAATCAGCGCAGTTGAATTTCAAAGTACTTTTCTGAAGTCAGACTTTAGAATTTGATTTAATATTTAATTGGTTTAGACTTTATATATATATATATATATATATATATTATATATATATATATATATACACAGGGTGGGCCGTAAGTTTCCATACATAGGAAAAATAAACATTTTTTATGGACAACCATTTTTATTTATATAATATGCTCTACATGGTTGCCATTGTTTTGAAAACACATTTCAATACGTGTTCCCCACTGTTGATGAACACGCATTAGCACAGTTGACGTTATGCTTGTAATGGCGTTGGTGATACGTTCCTTTAGATGATTTATGTCTCGTATCTTTTCCTGATACACCATGGCCTTCAAGTGCCCCCAAAGATAGAAATCAAGGGGGGTGAGATCTGGGGATCTGGGAGGCCACTCCACAGGACCACGCCGACCAATCCAAGCATCCGGAAACTGCTGCTGATCCAAATACCGACGCACGTGAAGACCATAATGAGGTGGAGCTCCATCTTGCTGGAAGTAAACTGGGAAGTTACCTTCCTCGTTTAGCAAGGATGGGAAAATCTCTTCTTGCAACATGTTAAGATACCTTTCGGCATTAAGATTTCCACTGACAAAATTGGTCCAATAATTCTGTCACCCCATATCCCGGCCCACACCATCACTTTATCGGCACCTTGCATCTTCGTCGGACTCAGCCAGTTAGGGTTAGCATTACTCCAATAACGTATGTTTTGCCGATTAACCTCTCCATTGACGTAAAAATTTGCTTCATCAGTAAACGAGATCTTACAAACGCATATTCTTAGGGTATCTGAAACATAAAACAAACGTTTAAATTTTCCTATGTATGGAAACTTACGGCCCACCCTGTATATATATACATATATATATATATATATATATATTATATATATATATATATATATATATATATATATATATATAACTTCGCAACCTTTGAACAAACCCTCCAAATCAGCAATAAGGGATCATTACCACCTTCACAACCACCCGTTACTTCCCTCCAATTTCAAAATCATTAATTCTGCCAACCAACTAATAGACCTCCGCATACTTGAGTCCCTTTATATATTTAGTATTCAGCCAACCCTCAACGACTACAGTTCCGCTTTCAACCTAAACATCGCCAAATAAACCCTCATACATAAAAGAAATCCTCCATCACTTCGCCTGGCTCCATCTTTCTAATATGGACTTTTTCAACAAGCCAACCATTCCCGATCTTCTTTACAATTACTCTTTCACAACGTTAGCAACCTGGTAAGACCCCCCTTTAATTCTGATTCACCTTTTAACCATTTTATATTTTTTACTTAGTGTCCTCATTCTTATACTTTATATTATTTCATTTTTAATCTTTTAATTTTAATTTAATATATATTGTAACCATTGTCCCATGTTCATTTTAATACACTTTGTTTTTGTTTATTATACTTATTTATTTCTATTTGATTTTAAACTTTTTAGCACCGATGATGGAAATTTAACTTTTCCGAAACGTTTGTAAAGAAACATGTACCATCTTTTCGTCTTCCTATTCCTCGCTAAACTACGTTTCCTTAAGAACAAACCATTCAACCAAGTTATATATATATATATATATATATATATATATAACATAATCGTTCATGGTATAAAAGGGTAAAACTTGTTCTTTCGTCGTTTTTAATTTTGTCTTTGTGTTGAGAGTATAATTTAAGGCACACACACACACACACACACACACACACACACGCACGCAAACGGAGAAAACATATACATATTCAAAATTAATTTTGTTTGAAGTAAAACAGTTACAAGAGTAACCCTTGATTTAGAATAATTTATGAAGAAGTCCTTGCAAGACTTCATAGAAGTATATGACCAAATAGACATAATGGGACAAGCCGCTATACTGAATACATCTAAGTTATAGAATTTTATGGTAATTACTTTAATAAGATAGCTCATCCGACTACTGTTGAAGTTGTACTTCCATACGATTTCACTGTTTGAAAGAGGCAGTATTTACATATGACAGTCGTTAACTCCGGTCCAGTCATGCGTAGGTTTCTCTAATTTCTACGTTTGTCTTCATTCACTGGTATTTAAAGGAACTCTTTCTCGCATATTTGGTCTATGTCGTGGCCACCTGGCAACAACGCTTTCCGCTAGATCAATTTGGTTAAGCGGCGTTAGGTGTGTTCAGTAGTTGAATGGGTGGTAGTTCTTCGCGTTCACTTGATTTTGTAATTCGTAGATGATTCAGATCTCACGTGATACTGTAGGATTTCACCCCGTTACATAACTTTTGTCCTTACGAGGGTTATGTCGTGAGCAGAGTCGTAACATCGCTTCCCGTCGATCAGCGAAGTTAAGCAACTTTGGGTCTGGGTAGTACTTGTATGGAAAACCAATCTCTGGGTCCAGATTATCTAGTGACCAGTGGTTCGGATCCCACGTAAATCTATAGTTCCCTCCCTCCTTACCGTTGCGAAAGAAGTTAAACAACTCCATGAAACAACAATTGTCGTCACGAAGGAAATTAAAATCCCCACAAAACGCACAGATTCCAACATTCTTTGACAATTTTACCCACGTATTTCGCGCAAAGATTTATCAACTTAAATTCAACTAAAAAGAATGTTGAAACAGAGTCTGAATTAAAGCTTAGGTGGAGAAATTGGTCTTTGTATAAACGATTACATTACATTAAAATAACAGTGGAACCACTTACGAAAAAGTAATGTGAAAATCATATTCGCCAAATTTGAATTGGAAATTTTGTTATTCTATGCGGGTCATGCTCATGCTCAAATATACGAGTATATGATTAACTAACATATATCTTCTTTTTATATAGAATAAAGTATATATATATATACACACACACACACGCTTGCTTATATGTGTGCTCATTTCCTTAAAGCATTTTAGAGAAATATTTTGACATTTTACTTTTCCAGGACTAAACAACAAGAAACGGGAGCAGAATTTAAACAACATGGAAACGCAACCAACCAACCAACGAACAAACATACAAAAACCAAATCGGATGAAATCAAGGAAAGATGATGATGATGTAGGAAAACAAACCAAAAATAAAGCCAAAAAAAACAAAAATAAGAAAGGCGGAGTCAAAGTAAAAATACTTTGACGATAACGAAGGAAGATCTTATTGAAGAAAAAATGGTGGCGATGTTATCGTTGGTCCAAAATGGAAAAGAAGCAATGGCGAGATTGGCGAACGTAGAGCCTAACACGGAAATGAGATAAGATTTAGCCTTATAAATGTAGAAATGCATATATAATATATATATATATATATATATAATATATATATATATATATATATATATATATATATATATATATATATATATACACACATTCATTAGCTCGCGTGTTGGCGGTATACAGGAAGTAAGCTTTGCCTCAACCGGATATATGGATATAGTATATATACGGACACATATGGGGGGGTTACTTCACAATTTTCATGTGAACTTTATTAAATGTGATACAACCTGTTGGGAAAGTGAAAATCAATTTCGAGCGCTTTCGTCTCTTACGAGACCTTGTCAAGGAATACAAATATACTGTACTTTAAACGAAAATATATAGGATTTAATTGTTACAAAAAAGGTTTTTGCTTAAAGAAATTAAATTTTATGTTTAAATTTTTTAAAATGCTTAAAAAAATTAAATATTTATTTTGTTTTTAGAATTTAACATTTTTTAAAATTCTATTTTGAGAATTTTAACTTATTATTATTATTATTATTATATACATAAGAACCATTTCCCATTCTCCATGGTGAGAGGGGAGGGGGGGGGCGCACAATGTTTGAATTCTGGACCGAAGACCCGAAGACATTCAAATCATACACATACACACACACACCACACACGTAATGATACGCAGAAATCATCACCTGGAATTATTGTATTAAATTGGAAATATTATATCAGTTTCTATGGCAACGTGGATAAGATCTTCCAAAAATAATAAAATAAAATTAAAAAAAATATACCTAATTAATATAATGATAATTTTTTAATTAATAATTAATATAATGATAATTTTTTAATTAATAATTAATATAATGATAATTTTTTAATTAATAATTAATAGAATGATAATTTTTATATATAATTCACTTACGTTAATTAAATTAATTAACTAATCAGAGCGGAACTAATCATCAGACCTGAAAAATTTAATAAATTAACTATAATAATTTATTAAAATAGATTAAGGGGAGAAAATAAAGGCCATTATTTCATTCAAAATACTCATTTCAGAGTTTCGCACTGTTTCAATAAACTTTATTGTAAAAGTTTCTTTTTAAATATTATAAAATTGGTTTTATTTTTTAATTAAATTTTATTATCTACTTAATTTATTGAATTAAAAAGATTGAATTGAATAAATTTGTATTTTAATTTATTATTAATTAACAAAATGTAGTTAATTTTCATTTAAAAAAAAATAATCTTCCTACAAATTAGAATATATATATATATATATATATATATATATATATATAGGGTGAACCAAATGTAGGTGGACAGTAAATGATAACGTTTATTTTGAGAATACATATTTAATTTTTTTGTATACTATAATACAAAATAAAATTTAAATAAATTTAGTTATAATATTTAATATAATAAAACACAAACACCATAGTTATAATGAACACCATAGTTATAATATAATATAACACAACCGTATTCAACCTACTGTCCACCTACTTTTGGTTCACCGTGTATATATAGTGTCTCAAAAGTCCGGACTCATTTTATATTTGACCCTAATGTAAAATGAGCCCAGACGTTTGAGACACCCTATATATATAATGTTATAATGTTTCAGACCAACAAAGACCCTAGGATCCACTCATGGCTGGTCTACCTAACTGTGTTCGTAATTGTGTATTGTGCATGTCCTCCGTGGTGGCGGAGGGGACCTACAATTTTACGTGGGTTCCGAACCACAAGGAACATAAGAACATATGAAATTTTTATAGTGGGCACACTAGGGGCCACTTCGGCCCATCGAGGCGGCTCCACTATGTAAAAACTGCCTGTACATTGGCAACAACCAATTTTTACAAAACTAAATAATTATCAATTTAAAACTAATTAATTATCAATTTAAAACTAATTAATTATCAATTTAAAACTAATTAATTATCAATTTAAAACTAAAGACAGAATCTCTCGATCCAGAGGATCAAGTCATAATAGACTACTATCCACAAATATGTTACACTTTATATCTATTTATAACCGACATGCAAATATATCAGATCCAAAGAATCCAGTCAATTTCATTACGGTATCCATCAATACCAGTACCTTGCCAACCAAAAATAAGTCACGATCCATATCAATTGCGGACCAAGTCACAATTTACAACCATATATATATATATATATATATATATATATATACACACACTTTTTTTTTTAAATGTGCATTTTATTATAATATAAGAGGCCATAAACAAATTTAATTAGGCAGATTTTTATTTCAAACTAAACCAAAAAGGTTTTTCATTTAATTCCCGTTATTTATTATTCAGATAATAATTTTAAGGCGAAAGTGAACAATGCAGACGAAAATACTTAATAAAGCTTTGTGATTAAGAAATTCTGCACTGAACCTATTATTATTATTATTAAAATTATTATTATTATTCATTATTATTATTATTATTATTCATTATTATTATTATTATTATTAATTATTATTATTATTATTATTATTAATTATTATTATTATTATTATTATCATTATTAATTATTATTATTATTATTATTATTTATTATTATTATTATTTGCAGTTATAATCGAAGCCAATAGATTTTTCTTTCATATTTTTCTTTAGCGATTGTTTGGATGAAGAAGGAAAAGAAAAAAAAAAATGCTAAAATTATATCCTTCTGGAAAAAGGAGGAAAGCCGAAAAACCCAAAAGCTAATTTAGCAGTATCGTAAAATGGGTTGTTTTCCAACGGTTTTATTCACCTTGATATCCTATACAACTATACTGCTCTTTTTCGTACTACGTTGTGGACAGTGTTATAACACCGTTTTCCGTCCGTCAGTGAAGTTAAACTACTTTGGGTTTTGAGAGTAGTTGGATGGGAGACCGTTCTCCTCGTCCAGATTATTTAGCGACCCGTTGTGGTTCGGATCCCACGTAAAGCTGTAAATCCCCTCTGTCATATGCCCTTAGATGTTGGGAAAGGGGAGTAAAAACAACTCCATCAAACAAACACACTGTTCTTTCGCTATCGTTCTAAGTGAAATCTAAACCAGTGTAATTCAACTGGCAATTTATCAGAAACTCATAAAGACCAAACCAGTTCTTTACAAACAACAAAGTCATATATTAAATGGAGCAAAATTAAACCCGGTAACTGCTACGAAGCATGAAATGGGACGTTTACTAAATGCCATCAACGTTTTATTGGCGTTCTACAAGCGCTTACGATGTTTACTATATAATATAAGTGTCTCATTTCTTGCTAAGTGATGACAAATCGTTGTCAGTGAAGTCTTAACTTGAAACTGAGCCTATACAGTAAAGTTTCCTCATGGAATAGGCAAAGTGCGAATATTCTTGTTTGATTTGAAATTTGCATATGTTGAGTGACTTCTGAATTTTTAATTAGTTATTTTTGAGGGTTTGTTGAAAATTGGCGGCACCCTTAGTAAGCACTAACGGCACTTTAGGGTGCCGCGGCTGGGAAACACTGGTGCAGACACTTTTTCACGTTCAGAGCAATAACCCGACTACTATCACTACACACTAACCAGTCAAAAGAACTTTTCTCTCTCTCTCTCTCTCTCTCTCTCTCTCTCTCTCTCTCTCTCTCTCTTCATTAATGTAACATTACTGTATATCCACTACCTTTTCTAGAAATTTTAACTTAATTTTTACACTCGGCCAAATTCAGATTGAGTGTGCGAAAAGTCTCACCACAACACTTTCACTTAAATCAAGTGAATTTATATTTGTCAAACAATTACAGATAGAAGATGGCAAAGGTTTCTGCCTTCCTCGTCATCCGAACTCTAATCCCCAACATCAGTCTTTGATGGGAGTTTGATCTTGTCTTATTAGAACAGCGACGAAGCCAAGAAGATTAAGTTTGGGTTAATTTAACTTGTAAATGCAGTTGATCTACTACAAAGATAGGAAATACGTAAATGAATGCTTGAATTCAATGTAGAGTGGATATACGAATATATAAACGAGTATATATATATATATATATATATATATATATATATAGGGTGGGCCAAAAGCCTGTTGCCCCGACGCATTCTAAACTATTTTTTTTTTGGGGGGGTGAGCAACCGACTTTTGGACCACCCTGTATATGGCTGAATTCCCATTAAACGCGTGAACTTCTTTATTTTGAAATAATTCGCAGGAAAAAATGAAACATCCCCTCTGAGTACTTTCAAGTTTATTTCAACTCCTCTTCAGGGAAACTGAAAAGGAGTTGAAATAAACTCGAAAGTACTCAGAATGGATATTTCCTTTTTTATGCGGGTTATTTCAATAAATAAATAAATAAATACATACCCTTGGTTAACCTTGGTTTTGCTTCCGCCCGAATTGTTCATTCTGACAAAAGTCAAGCTTGTCACTCCACCTTAGACCTACAGTTTAACGTGGAATCCGATCCACGCCCCACCAGGGGCGTTCAGAAATTACAAAGTCCTCGTCTGGACTCGATCTTACGACCTCCGATCAGTAGCCATACCCGTCTTTATGTTTGTAATAAAGTTATTATTATTATCATTATTATTATTATCATTATTATTATTATCATTATTATTATCATTATTATCATTATTATTATCATTAATATTGTTATTATTATTATCATCATTATTATTATCATTATTATTATCATTATTATTATCATTATTATTATTATTATTATTATCATTATTATTATTATCATTATCATTATTATTATTATTATTATTATCATTATCATTATCATTATCATTATTATTATTATTATCATTATTATTATCATTATTATTATCATTATCATTATTATTATCATTATTATTATCATTATCACGTATATCAGAAAACCAAATTAGACTCTAGATCAGAGCTTTCCAAACTTTTAACGTTGGCGACAAACTATTTAAGCATAACAATTTTCACGACACATTAATTAATTTTTGTTATCAAATATCAAATATGAGATAATTTTTCAGTAGGTGGTTTATCTTGTAGCCGATTTTGTTGATAGAAAAATCAAAATTTTCAAAATACAAAAAAAACTAATGTGTCGCGACACACCAGTTTGGAAAGCTCTGCTCTAGATTGTGTATCTCTGTAGATCATCAGCTCCACTGAACCTAATCCTTGGAATAACATTGATCAAGAGACAAAAAAAGAAAAAGCTTTCATTAAAAATAAGAACTACATTCATCAGATCTTACAAACCTTTATATCTTTATTCTATCGTTTTTACATTATCTCTATTCCAACCTTCTTTCACCTTTCCCTCCACTCCAGTTAACGACTGCAATTAAGGTAATTAATTCTACAGTATCCCTATCCATGTATAGCCATAAATTTTTTTCGTTTAAAGTCAAGGTATTTTAATATTTATGTATGTAGAAAGTCAAGGTTATTTAATATTACAAATATATGGACTTCATATTGTTGTTGTTGTTGTTGTTGTTGTTGTTGTCGTTGTTGTTGTTGTGTCGTTGTTGTTGTTGTTGTTGTTGTAGCACATACCTAGAAAAAGATTGCGTAAGCTAGCTCAAGTTTACTGTATGTGTTGTATTCAAATATAGTTGGTCTCCTCCAGTTAGTTATATGTCTAATTCTCTGTTTTCAAAGAGCATTCATTAATTTTACATATTTTTCTCCCATTAAGAGTAAGTTAGTGTAAATAATCTTTATATTTTGTGCTATCTAAAAAGATTTGTCAGGTAATCCCCCTTCTGACGATAAAACGTATAATTTGTTTTAAATGGCAGTTCCATGCTGTAGATCAATGGTTCTTAACCCTTTTAGGCTATGACCCAAATTCTGGTCGCGAGGATAGCTCGGCGACACATGCCTTCAAACAGTTCACTCGTAATAGATAATAAAATAAATAATTAATGATAAAATGATTAGGGATAACTAAATAAATGATAAATGACAATTTAATGACCCAATCAAAATGGCTTGGTGACCCAATTTTGGGTCGCGAACTAGGAGTTAAGAACCACTGCTGTAGATGTATAGAAATTCTTCTATTGATCTATTTGTATATATTGATTATAACATTCATAGAACAATAGAACAAGAAGTTATATTATTATTATTATTATTATTATTATTATTATTATTATTATTATTATAATTATTATTATTTACCTTGCTCACCTGACTCCAGTTAGGTCAAAGGCCTGTCAGTTGCCGAGCTTAGAAAAACCTTATTATTGTTGAGAAAAATCTATTCTCTCCCAACCTGTTCCAGGATCGTTCCTCTTTTCTCTGAAGCTTTCTTGATGTTATCACATCATCTCATCCTGGGTCTGCCAACCGATCTTTCACCATTCAGTTCCACTTGGATATATATTTGTAAAACAAATATATATCCAAGTGGATATCTTTTGGGATTCTATCATCTCCCATTCTCTTTAGATGTCCATACCATCGCAGCTGGCTTCTTTGAATATACTCAAGCACCAACTCCACTCTCATTCTTTCCAAATGAACTTATTCCGCAACCTGTCCGGGCGGGTGACTCCATAAATCAATCCTAACACCCTCATTTCCTCAGCTTCTATACGGCTCTCCGTCTTCGTGGTCAATTTCCATGCTTCCGAACCATACGTTAAAACAGGTCTAAGAATGGATGTGTAAAGTAGGATTTTAACTTTCTTTGGATATTATTTTCCTTCAATAAAGGGTATAACAATCCTACTTTTGCGCTGTATTTCTTTATTCTGTTGTTTATTTCTTGTCCCATTTTATCCTCGCAATTAAAAGTTACTCCTAAATATTTGAATTCTGTCGTTTCCTTTAGCCTGCAGTTGCAATCGTCACGAGTTACTCTACCTTCTCTAGCAACTGTCACGACTTCACATTTATCGACATTCAATTTCATACCATTTTCCTTCAGTACCTCTGTTCAGTTGTTCAGAGCCCTTTGCAAATATTCTATATCCTCAGATACAAGAGCCACACCATTCGCATAAGCTAATGTTGTAACCTTGTCTTACATCTGGTATACAGTCTTCATTATCTTGTCCATGTATAATATGAATAAAAGCGGTGACAACACACTTCCTTGTCTTACTCCACTTCCGACAATAAACCACTTAACCGCTTTAGATTCAGATTTCACAGCCACTTTGACATATCTCATACAAACTTTTTATGGCACTCAGCAAAGGCATTGGCACTACGTACTGACAGTCTTCCAGCACCATCCACATTTCGTAAAGTGGTAACCTATCAAAAGCTTTTTCTAGATCAAGGAGCACTATTCTCTGCTTCTCATTCCACCCCCGAACTTTTCCAGCAGCAATCTAAGAACAAATACTAAAGTCATTGTTCCTATGCCTGGTCGGAATCCATATTGTCACTCACCAGCCGACTGTTCTGCATTTTCCGTCAAACGATGTTCCAGATCTCTTTCGTACATTTTTCCCACATGAATTAATATTCCTCTCTAGTTTTGACACTTAACTCTGTCTCTTTTCTTAAATATTGGGCATATTAAAGACCTTCCCCATTCATTTAGTACTTTACCCGAACACAATGCTGCATTAAACATCTTTTGTAGGAACCTGAGCATAGCATCTCCACCGCCTTTAAACAATTCGACAGATAACTAGTCACATCCAAGGGCTTTTCCATTTTTCATTTTCCTAAGTGCAGTAGTAATCTCCTCCTTCGTAATATACTCTTGTACGTTTACACAAGGTGCGTTCACACCGTGTAGTTTATCCGCTAGTCCATCCACATTCAACAAGGTCGAGAAATAATGTCTCCTAGCCTTATTTTAATTGAGTCAATTGAAAGATTTCCTCTGACATCCCTAATAGTTAATTTCCTACTCCCTTTACTGTACCCCTTAGCAATGCTATAAATAAGTTTTTGTCATTCCTAAAATCTTCCTCTAATTCTTGACCCATAGTCTCCCAAGACTCGGAATTTGCTTTTATTTTCAAATCTGTTTACTTCGTTTCTTGTCCTTTCCTATTCAAACCTTGTTTCCGCGGTTCTTCTCTTCATCCATAATCTGAAAGTCCTTATCTTTCTGTGTACTGCTTCCTTCACTTCGTCTCTCCACAAAGGCATTCGCTTTTCCCTTGATCCATCGACGTACTTACATTCTAAAACGTCCTCTGCCATGTTCAACACATTTGTTTTCAAAACTTGCCACACTGTTTCTACCTCATTTTGGTTCTCATCATGGAGTTCTTCCACATTTAAACGTTCACCAATCCTTTCTTGATATAGCTCTTTGGTTTGCAGATATTTAGGATCTCAATCTTAACCCGTTAACTGCGCGAGCGCCCAGTTACGAGTCGAGCCAAAAACACAAACTACGCAAAGAGATATCTCAGTTTCAAGTTTAAACCCGTGTACATACGGGGCTGCGCAGAAATGGACAGAAGCGAGAGCCCGTGATATTACGGGTTGCTCAGCAAACGGGTTAATACGCTTGTGCTTGGGCATTGGCTTTCTACAAGGTCTGGCAAGGCGTAGTTTTGCCACCACCAATCTATGGTCCGCGTCCATAGACTCCGATGGAATATTTTTCATATCCATCACCTTTCTTTTATCACTGGCCAAAATGTAATCTATTATGGACATGTTGGTATATTCTTGTTGTACACTGTTCTACTCGTACTATGTCCATTTATGGTGCTCGCTATGTCCAAAGAACGAGTTTATCACTGCTAAACCATTTCTCATACTGAAATCTATAATTCTCTCGCCATCCCGGTTTCTATCTTCCACACCATAACTCCCAACCACTCCCTCGCATCCACCCCTGTCTCTTCCCACATGGCCATTTAGGTCTCCAATAATGACAGTATCCTCTGTTCTTCCAAATTTGTTAAATGTCTCTTGCAGCTTGTCATAAAATTCCTCTTTTTCTCTCTCTGCTCCTCCTTATTGGGTGGCATAGCTACACCTGAATAAGGAACCTTAGGGTGACAGCAATAATAATCCTTTAATTTACCCCCAATATTCGATCAACTCTGGTTGCCAACCCCAGTCTCACAATGATAGCTACCCATACACTGTATCATCTCCTCTCCCTCCAAACACCATTTTACAACCTTCATGAATGATTGCTTCTCCTTCCTTTAATCTTGTTTTCTAGACCCCCAGTTTCTTCTTTTCATCATT
>JAJOZX010003166.1:137500-170000 GCA_023014485.1 Bathynomus jamesi | reverse complement strand
TTATGCAAAATTGTCTCGTTGTTAAAAATTAGATTTGAAAGAAAGCTATCATCATTTTCAGTTCTTTCAATAAATTCTTGACAAGTGTTAAGTTTTGTGGCGTAATCTTCTTGGTGTAGTTCGTGAACAACCAGTATCTTGTAGGACTCGAATTTGAAAAGTTTGAGTAGGATTTTATGCACAGAATTAGTATGGAATGTTTAATTCAGCCGCTGTTCTCTTTATTGACTTTTTAAGACTGCTCGGGAACGCTTCGCGAACTACATTGATTCTTACTGGCGTTTTGGTCTACCGGGGGATTTTTCCTTTTCGACGCTTCCTTCCGCAGTGAATATTGTTACCTACACACGAGTAAGAGTTTTGCGTGATGCTGGTTTCTTTAATTCACGCTTAAATCGTCTTTGGGCTGTAATGGTTGATCTACGTTCGTGAACCCACCTAAAGCTCTCAGCCTTCTCTTGCACAGACGCCATTACAACTAAAGCCTAGGCAAGGCAAAAAATAGATGGTGAAAAAGATAATGCACAGTCTTGTTTAAAACTATCGCACTTCTACACTTGTTTAAGTTAAAACAACAAAAAACTTTCAACATTGCTGAATAAAATGCACTTAAAGTTTTTCGAATCAATCAATTCAACACATAATGATTACTTTTTCTTTTTGAATATATTGAGTGCCCATAGTGTATATGTATATATGTATGTATGTGTGTGTGTGTGTGTGTGTGGTGTGTGTGTGTGTGTGTGTGTAACAACTCATCTTTGTTCAATATATTGATGTATTTTCTCATATGTATATAATGTAAAGAACGACGCTTGTGTAGAAGAGCGTCCGCACAAGATGGGGAGAAAGAACAAGCAAATGAAAAATGAGGCACCTCCTAGGAATCGAACCCGGGATCATCCAATTGCCGGTCGGAACTTACAAGGAAACTTGGAAAGAAAAAAAAAAAAGGTGGGGTAAAATATGTTGAGTGGCCCTCGTATATATATATATAAAGGACCTCAGAAACGTTACAGGGGTCAAAGTTGAAGTCTTCAAGAAAAGACTAGATGCCTGGCTCAAGACGGTACCAGATGAGTCGGGTGTACCTGGCTATGAGCGGTGGAGAGCGCAAGAGGGCAACTCGCTCCTCAACCAAACTAGGCCGAGAGGCGGGGCCACCAGCTTGACCTTCGTGTGAAGAGAGCCCAACACACGGAACCTAAACGAGGTTAACGAGGTATATATATATATATATATATATATATATACACACACACACACACACACAGTATATATATATATATATATATATATATATATATATATATATATATATAATATGCCAATGCATATACCCTTTATTACTGGTTGTGAAGTATACCTACTAATTTATAACAGTCAATGAATACAAAGTTCAGAAAATTCATTTTGGGCGGGGGGAACCCCCCCGCCGCCCCTAAAAAGAGTTTCGTGGAAAAATTAAGTGAAACGTGACCTCTTTTCATGACTAAATCTGAATAAATCTTTGGTAATACTTTCTAAACACGAAAATATTAGTTTTTCGTTTGCTCTTCGCCATTCTGCCACTTTTCAAACCAAGCTTCAAAGAGAATGAAACATATGTCGATAATACAGAATTCAAATGTGTGAAAATATAATCTATGTTGCCAAAGCAAAAATTTATCGTAAATACACGTAAATATGACGTTACACACACACACACACACACACACATACATATATATATATATATATATATATATAAAACCTTTTACATTTATGAAAATTTTATTACCCCAAAATTCCAAACATTGCAGGTGGCACATTGCCCAAATATTTGGAATTCTTGCTGTTACCAAAAACGTTGTAAAAAGCAGAGATCTTTTTCAGGTGTAAATGAATTATATAATCCGAAGAGAATATGTCAAAAATGGATGATTCTTTGTTTACAAAAACGATTTGTATCTATAAAATGAGAAAAAAACACAACCGAAACGTTTTTAACTGAAAAAATATAAATATATAGACATTGACTAAAGAAGACAAAGTCTTTTGTATACATATATATATATACACAGGGTGATCCAATTAAAACGTAACTCAGTACAATACAATAATATTTTCTGGATTGCAATATTAAACAATATTAATGGACAATATCAAACAATATTAGTGGACATTAATCCTAGATTTTTGTTAGTATGCCATTATTAATCGGGATTTCAATTTGGTTTTAAACAAATTTACATTCACAATAGTTTTTATACTGGCATTTAAGTCATTCCATAGTTTCAATCCAATGAAAATGGGTAGTTTTTGAGATGAAGACAATCTAAATTGAGGTATAACGAGTTTTGATCTATTTCTGGTCTGATACGAGTGGATTTCTTGATGAGTTACAAATATTTATTTACCCATTGCAAATTAATGATTTTGTTCTTACACTCGTAAATAAAAATAAAATGTTAGTTTTAGTTAAATAGAATTCGTATAACTGACCAGCAATAACCACGAATGAATAATAAGGTTTGAGGTTGTTTAACCTCTCTTCGTGTCCTCCAAAGGTCATGTGACGGAAGGAATCTACGGTTTTGCGCGGAATTCGAACAATCTGAGGGTCGCAACATTATCTGAACGCGGAGGAGAGTCAACCATCCAACTAATTAATACACCTGACGTTGCTTAACATTGCTGAGCTAACTAAAAGAGGTATTTCGACTAGGTCGCGAGATAAGCACGAAAGCATTTTTAATAGTTAATATACAAGGTGTTCAAAAAGAAACGCAGCCAGAAACAAAGAAAAGGGTTAAGTTACAATGATATATGCATTCTCCAATGTGTTGCGTTTCTTTTTGAACACCCTGTAGTTCATATTTTTCAATTTAAGTTATTCTTTCCTTATTTCTTTTATCCCTCCACGCAGTGTTGTAACAAGTAGATGTTTTACTACTCTCTTGAAAGTAGAAGTAGCTGAAAAATCTACTTTCTTAAAAGTAGAAAGTAGTGGGAAAAATATATACTTTTAAAAAGTAGAAGGTAGATCATAAAAGTTCTACTCAAGTAAAAAGTAAGTTTTGAAAAGTAGGTTTACAGGGTTATGAGATTATTCCGTTTCATCACTAATTATACATCATCAACAGCACTTTAGACCGTCAAATGTAAACAAACGAAGCTTATCGTAAATGACGTATTATTACAGTATTAAAAATATATGCATACAGCATAAGCATATGAATCAAATATCAAATATTCTTATTGTAGTGAACAATCAATTGGGACTCGAAGTTGGAGTCTGATAGTTTCCCTCTACGATCCGCAAATACTCTCCCTGCAGCACTAAATGCGCGTTCGCATGCTGCACTTGCAGGGAGAGCACAGTTCAAGTTAATGAGAATGGATTTTAGTTGTCTCCATTCTCATGACCAGATCGCTACTTATCGCCAGTTGCATTTTGCGAAATCGCCGGTTTATCGCCAAGATCGCTGTTGGAATTAAGCCCTGCGCTTATACGATGGCTAATCGGGCTTACTGAATACTGGTTAACAGCGCGAAATGATACATCATAGATGCAAAGGCAAAGAACAACTTTCCGCTTTCGGATGACCTTCAAAAAGAAGCGAATTAGAAAGTAGATATTTTTGACAAAAGCTACTTTCTTAAAAGTAGAAAGTAACCAAAGAAAATTCTACTTTTCGAAAAGTAGAAACCGCAAAAATCTACTTAAGTAAAGTAACGAAGTAGATTTTGTTTCTTAACAACACTGCCTCCACGTCACTTAAGAGTTAAGTATAAAGGAAGTGTATAGAAAGGGAAAGCACATTGCTTGTAATAGCTCCATTAACTTAACTTACTTTGTATTTAATTGTTACGATACAATTACGTTCCCTTATTATTTACAATAAACTAAGCGCTTAATCACAACTTTAAGAGGGAACTAATGACAAAATTTCGTTTAATTTCAGAGGAATGTAAACGAACTTAAAATTGTTACGAAGGTGAGAGAAGTTCGTCGCAATTTTGTTAGAGGCCAGTTTGGCGGTTGGATCGTTGGATAATTCAGAAATTAGAATTTCAAATCAAGGTGAGGGGTGTCAAATCATGGCCGTCGAGGAACTTTTGGTCAAAAGGTTTTAAGAATTTTTAAAGAAAAAGAAATTAGAAAAGTTTTTCTTCAAAACACACGACATAAATGGAAAGTTGTAGGTAGTTTACGACAATAAGCCTTTGCAAATGCATATAAGTACTGATAATATAAATATTCAACCTGTTCGTCGGATACCTGAGAGGTAAGAATCAAGTAATCAACACAACTTACAACAACAACCTAAATACATGGCTAAATATTTGCTAACCCATCCACATGGCTAAATTAACCATGTGAAGAATACACCAAGCAAGGGTTTTTTTTGTAATAAAAAAGTTAAATAGTAGCATGGGTAACTCTTTGGATTGGTTGGTAAATAATTTGGTTACTGCAACCAAATATTCTTTGTGTATTCACGTCCTATCTGCGCAATTTTACTTAATTCATAAATGGGACAGTTGAAAGCGAAAATAATCTGGCTGCAAAAATATTCAATTCTTTTAATTGATAAATGATCCGTGTACAAAGATCACTTTGTAACGCAATGTGAGCGAATAGTTACTCATTAGTAACGCCTCAGGCATAACAATTCGCTCACTGAACGCGTTACAAAGTGATCTATGTCAGGAGATCACCTGTGACAACTAAATAAAAAATTTTAATAACCGACCAATTATGAACTATCCTCGAAACACTTGTCAGAAAAAGTCCATCATACCATTTAGTGCCGATGCGTTGTTTCAATTTCTAATAATGTGATTATTTCTTGTGTTAAATTTGTACCATTTGTGATATTTCAACTTACGAGTAGTTAAATTTAACGCTTAAATATTGTTATAAACAATTTAAAAAAACGTTTAAGGACATATTTTAACTAGATATGAAGTAAAATGGCGTCCAAAAGACATTTCACATTGCTTTCGCATGAATTGTTTTTTCGTTTCCGAGGTAATGTGAAAGTTTAATGAGGCCTGATTTTTTTTACACCTATCCTGTACGTCAAATTATTGTATCATATACGTCAAATTATTGTATCATATACATCAAATTATTGTATCATATACGTCAAATTATTGTATCATATACGTCAAATTATTGTATCATATACGTCAGATTATCGTATCATATGCGTAACTACTGTACATACACACACTGCATTCATTGCAGAAACACAGTTCTGCATACATTACGGGTTAACGACATTTTCTTGATGTAGCGGTTTAGTGATAATTTTTTTTAGGATTAATTACTAAATAATTAGTTAGTTAGCGTAGTTTAGGTAATTTTAAAAGGTGTTTTGAAGAAACTGTTTTATTACAAGGCAAGTAATTATTACAAGTATTTCCACAACAATTTCTTACAACTTTTCTACATAATCACCAAACAGATTCAAACATTTGTCGTAGCGTGAGACAAGCTTTCCGATGCCAGTCGAGCAAAATGTAGGGTCCTTAGTTTTTAACCAGTTTCGTACAGCCGCTTTTGCATTAGGCTCGTTTTGTTCCTTTAGGGCTGGAAACAAATGGATGTCGCTTGGTGCAACGTCAGGACTATGGAGGAGATGATCCACGACTTCCTAGTGGAACGATTCCAAAAGTTGGCGTGTTTGATTTGCAGTGTGAGGGCGTGCATTATCATGCAAGAGCACCACACCTGCAGTAAGCAACCCTGGACGTTTTCTTCTGATAGCCGGGCGGAGTCACTGTAAAGTTTCACAATAAGAAGTGGCGTTTATTGGTCCGTTTTTGCGTGAATTCAATATGCAAAACGCCTTCATGGTCTCAAAAAATCGTTGTTATTACCTTACCAGCTGATGGTGCGATCTTGAACTTTTTGGTTCGTGGTGACCCCGGATGTTGCCACTTTACAGTGTTGCTACACATGCTTAACAAAATATTGTACTACCAACAACATTATTGTACTAAGCATATTACACCAGTAATTAACCTTGTGTGTGTGTGTGTGGTGTCTCTGTGTAATTAAGTAATGATGTGGTTGTTTAACCTCCTTCGCAACATTTAAGATCATATGACGGAGGGGACCTACAGTTTTACGTGGGTTCCGAACCACGGGTCGCTACATAATCTGGACGTGGAGGACGGTCTCCCATCCAACTACTCCTCAAACCCAATGTCGCTTAACTTCGCTGATCTCCGGGAAGTGGGCGATGTTGCGACAGGAACCACGACGTAACCCCAAGTATGTACCTGTATGTATATATTCTAATCAGGTAATCTCTCTCTCTCTCTCCTCTCTCTCTCTCTCTCTTCTATCTCTCTCTCTCTCTCTCTCTCTCTCTCTAATCTCTCTCTCTCTCTCTCTCTCTATATATATATATATATATATATATATATATATATATAGGTGTCAAATAGTATAAGAGTTACAAAAAAAAGATTGGCTGGATACCTTCCCTAATCTTCAAACTGTTTTTAAAGCTCAGGTGCCATTTCTTTGTGGATTTTGAATATTATTGTGTTGCATTAATTACTCTTTCTGTTCAGAATTAACTTTTTAAAGTTGAACTCACCTCCAATGGAGAGCGAAGGAAGAAACGTAACCCTTTCGTATCCTCCCAGGCCATCTTAACCCTCTATTATTCCCCTTTTCACTCTTCTTCCACCCCACCCCTCCTTTGACCCCCTTAATAAGAAGGGTGGGTGGGAAATCGATTATCAAAATGTGTTTTTCCAACAACGTTACAAAAACAGATCACTCATACAAATGTTCTCAAGAGACGTAATTTATCTGAAAATAGACTTGTTTGCTCTTAATCAACGACTATATATATATAAATAATTTGTTTCATACAGGAAGGAGTTGCCAAGGGCGAATTCCCGCAAGAACGACCCCGCCATAAAAGATGAAAACCAAAATCAAGGTCCAGGGTTTTCGAGATGCCTGGATACTCTGCGTTTGAAAGATTGGAGGTCATAGACAGAGGGAAAGATGGATTGAAGAAGGTTGTTCCAGAGGTGAGTGGTTGAGTAAATGAAAGATTGAAAATACCGATTAATTCTTGCGTTAAAGAGTTGGACAGAACAGGAATGAGAATGTGTTGAAAGTCTGGTAGGTACTGCGAAAGACGAAAGAGTTTGCCTAGGCAGGGTGTCAGTACAGAAGCACAGTTCTTGAGAACAACAGGAGGAATACCATCAGGACCGTATGCCTTCCTAAAGTTGAGCCCAGAGAGGGCAGAAAGAACATCTTTGGAAGAGATCCTAATTTCAGACATAATTAAGTCGGAGGGAGGAGGAGATGGAGGAACAGCAATAATATGCAACAATATCTGGTCTATGTTCTGGTCTTTGATAAGCTTGAATGCTTTCAGCGATTTCAATCCATCTTGGATTACGAGTAAACGTAATAAATAGATCCGGGTTCCCATATTTTTTTACAACTGCCATAGCGTCTTGATAATTCTTCCGCATTGATCTCGGGCTGCCTTCATAAAGATACTAATTTGACTGCACATGTTTTGTATTTATATTCCTAAACCTGAAAATAAAAACCCACTCTAATAGACAGAGTTTATTTCCACAACAGTTTCGACGCCCACTGGCATCCTCCTGTATCCACCCGAGGAGGATGCCAGTGGGCGTCGAAACTGTTGTGGAAATAAACTCTGTCTATTAGAGTGGGTTTTTATTTTCATATTTTGACCTTCACGTAGAAAAAAGTGAAGTTTTTCACATTCCTAAACCTGTTTTTTACGCATGGACAGCTTTAGGTATAACAGCTTTCTCTAGAGTGACAAGTTTTGATTCTGTTAAAGTCTTTGGTAAAAGAATAAATAGAAACCCTGTATTTAAAGCAATAAGGTTGGAATGAAGGTACGAATTTGACGATAAATGTTTTGCGGGTCTCTGCTGATAGTACGATAATATACTTTGTGTAGAACGATCTCTCATACATTTTTTATTTTATTGGATTTTTCTTATTTTTCTCTAATTTATCGTCAATTTCACTTCCTTTATCGTTTTTGTCGTAGATGGGAGATGAAAAGACATAAATGAATATAAAATAAATTTTATTCTATATAATAATTATCTGAAATTTAAATTACAGGCGAATAACATCTGTTAATTACATAAATTACTCCAAAAAAATTTACAAGAATTATTATTATTATTATTATTATTATTATTATTATTATTATTATCATTATTATTATTATTATTATTATCATTATTATAACTTAAAAAACATGGGACTTATCCCCGGGAACCGGATTTACAAAAAGGACTTTATACGTCATCAGTTAGATATATATGCAAATCCACTCAAAACAGATGACGACAGGTTTTTCGTATAACGAAATGGACTAATAAAACGGACTTTAAAGTATATTACGTTACATTATTTTTAAAAAAATAAAGTCAAAGGACATCAGAGATTCTCAATTATTAAAGTTTAGGTAAAGCTACTATCATAAAATTGAAGAGTTAGAGGTCATTAAAGACTTGGCATTTTGTCCCCCTCTCTCGCTCGCGAACAAAAATTAAAAATGGAAATTACTCCCAAGTTCTTTTTAATATATATGCAGATTGGACTTATTATTAAATTCGGTTACTTTAAATGATTGGTGGATATAGATAGAGACGCTGGAAAAGGTTTGTCAAAAGGGGAAAATTCTATGAGAAAATACTGGAAAAATTAAATTAAAAATTAGAATAAAAATAAAAATTAAAATTAAACTCCTCGGAGGAAGAGATCGTAGATACCAATCGACCACGGAAGTACTCTAGGGGTGACGTTAGGCAGGAGACAGGAGGTGCTGGAACTCTCGTTTCTCCTGTCACTATCCTCCTTAGCTGAGCTTTTTTCCGAGTCTCATCTACCTTGTAAGCAGTCCAGCACACACTTCTCTCCAAGCGCCGGAGCTTTGTTTTTTTTTCTGTTAATGAAGCTTGAGAATGTTTCAGTGATTGGAGCGAAACGTTGCTAATCCTGATTTCCTTTTCCTGCCTGAAATATCTCAACACTGAACCAAAACAATGGATTTCGCCTCATACCTATGCTTATACAATAACACATTATTTACCGACATTCAGTGTTAATGAATAGCAAATACATACCATGTGGCGATGTTTTATTGAAATATTTACTTGTTTTTATAGTCACAATCCGGACGGTGAGGCCTTGGGTTCACTCCCAGCTGCTGGCTCCTGGGTTGGGTTGGACCGGCTACTCACCCTGTCAATGCTCGGGCTCAGGTGACCCATTGGGTACCCTCAACTCCACGCACTGAGGAAATGAATTTTCAGGTTGTTTTTTTAGTTATATCGAACTGCAGAATTTCTGATATTGTAGCCAATATTTAAAGTTTTTTTTTTTTTTTTCATATTGGGGCAGTTTGCTATGGTATTTCCCATTCAGAATCTTAGAGTTAAATTTCTCTTAATTTTATCAAATTTCGTGAATTTGTTAATATGCGAAGTTCAATTTCTCTATTTTGAAAATCTAATAAAACAATATGCAGATGGTATCCTTTTTTTCATTAAAATCTACATTGTCAATATTTTCTTCCGCCATACTAATTTTGTTATAAAATAGCATGCAAGAGTGATTCACACCACCCTCTTACTCCTAGAAAATGATAGAATATGATTATATTATAGGGCGCAAACTAGGTGAAGTGGGTAGGCGCGAGAATCAGGAAAAATTAGAATTTTGAATCGGCAAAATATAAAAGAATGCCCTTTTAAAATAATTATTATTTTATCTTACTGGTATTCACGATCACCTATCGTATTGAGTGACCCAACCTCGCCGCACACCAAAACAACCTTGCATCCCCATTGTTCAATGCAGTATGCATTTGTTTATTTTCATTTTTCTTTTTCAAATATATCTTTGCATAATTCTTTTTTGGTGCAATACATATTGAATTGAATGAATTGAATTGAATTGAATAACCTTTATTAATAATAAAATAAATACATTCGTTTCAATTTACAATGATATGAATGAATTGTGAAGCTCGACTATTTATTTATTTAATTTAGTCCTTTAAGCTTTAGGCTTAAATAAATATGTATTAAATATGATCAATTACATTTCAAAGAGAGTTTCGTAATGTTTATTTTTGTGCAATAAACTATTTTCCTCAACAAACATTTTTTGTGGTGCAATAAAATGTTTGCAGATATTTCTTTCATTGACATTTAATTAGCATCTCCTTGATACATTCAGAATAGATTTTTAGGAAGTGCATTTTTTTTATGCAGAGAAGAAGGGACCAAGGACGAATGCCCACAAAAACGCCGCCCCCCCAATAGAAGAAGAAGAGAGCCAAAATCAAGGTTCAGGGTTTTCGAGATGACTAGACATTCTGCGTTTGAAAGATTGGAGGTCATAGACAGGTCATAGACAGGTCATAGACATTTACGATCAAATGCATGTTGAATATCGGTGCAATAATGAAAATTCTGATACTTGATCTCAGCCACTTCTTTAGTAATGAAATACGTTTAGATATCTGTATAATCAGATGATAATGATAACATTAATTTCTTTCTTTGTAAACGCATGGGAAGAGAGGACATAAAAATACAGAGGCTCTATAATAGTGTGAGCGTGGGAACGCCATTAAAAAAGTTTGCGCCCCACTATTATAAGTGAATAAGAACATACCGGATTTTAGCGAAGTGTTGTTATAATCAAGTAAGTTGTTTCCTTAATTTTAGCAATCACTATTTTTGTCGACGTTTATCTGAAAAAATAACTTCTAAAAAAATTAACTTTATAAACTACGTTTATGGAGAAAAATAGCAAAATAAAATGGCGGCATTACTTCCAATTCATGTAAAATTACAGTTCACTTACGGAACACTATATAAGCCAGTGGTTCTTAGCCTTTTTAGGCTGCGACCCAAAATTCTGGTCGCGGGTTAGATCGGCGACCCATGCTTCAAACAGTTCACTCGTAATAGAAAATAAAATTAATAATTAATGGTAAAATAATTAGGGATAATATAAATAAATGATAAATGACAATTATTGCGACCCTATTTTGGGTCGCGTCCCAGGGGTTAAAAACCACTGGTATAAGCATTTGCAATTACAATGTAAAAAAATCGCGTCAGAGAGGATTTAATAATGCAAGATTATAGCAATTAGCTATGGCCCCCACCCCACCAAAATAAAAAGGTGAAGCTGAATGCGAAACTGATATCGAAATATTTGGCACATCAACAAATTTTTTAAACTTCTTGTTCTCTGCAGTTTACACACAGTTCACTGACGGGGGTGGAGGTTGTTGGAGGGAGAGAATAAAATTTCATACGATAGTATATATATTTACTGAAAGGTGTATATTACACCATTTTCTTTCCTGTATAATATTACTTTCGAATGTAATATTTAAATAGTTTTAGTTTGCTATTATAAATTCTTTAGTATCCGCTGTTAGTATTTTAACAACAGCGGTAGCGAAAAGAAAATGTAATATTTTAATTTGTAACAGCGCGGTTGCCACATTTCACCAGAACTTCGTTTTGTTACGTTTGATTTCTTATACATACTAAACAGTTATTATAATATAATAATAATAATAATAATATGATCAATGTTATATTGTAGAGAGTATAATTCTCTCAGACAAATAGTTTAGATATTAAATGCATTAATTTCTCAACATTATTTACAATTCTGAATAAGAAGAGATCGAGTGAGGGTGAAAAACAATAAGCGAATAAGCTTTATTTAATTAATAAAATCGAATGTAGATACCATATTTTATTATTCACATTTTTATTTATTCAGATTTTTTATTTATTTATTTACATTTTTTAGTAATTCACATTTTCATTATTCACATTTTTATTTATTCACATTTTATTTATTCACATTTTATTTATTTCCTGCTGATATATGAAAATTTGTAAATATCAAAATTAACTTGTATTCCCTCCGAATAGTACAAGTACAACAGTACAACAGTAGAGTAACTCCCCTCGATTTACGCGCCTCCCATTTGCGCGGTTTCGGATTAACGCGGTCGAAAAACTATTCAATTTTTTTTATAAATGAATAAAAAGGCATTGGTGGTTAAAAATCCAGGTTCATTCAAGAGACCCTAATGGTGAATGCTATTTTTTTTTTTTATTACTGTTTTTACTAATTTTTACTTTGCTTTACAGATGAATTTATATATTTATTTATTTATTTAATTAATATTTTTTTTTTTGCAGATAAAATAATTATTATTATTGTATTTTATTTCATTTTCGGGGTGTCTCGGGGTTGAGGGGGGGGCTCGTACTTAGCACATTGAATTATATGTTATACTGGCCCCAATTTACGCGGAATTCATTTTACCCGGAAGGTTCAAGACCCCATCTACCGCGTAAATCGGGGGATTACTGTACTGTACAAATACGAGAATAGGTGAACTGTAAATTATTATTTTAATTTCTATTTAATATTTTTGTTCCCGCAAAAATGGGACGTCTCTGGAAAGTCTGTGTATTTGGTATCCAATCATAAGAGATCGAAGGTGTGGCATGAAGCTATTTTACAGCCAAGAGTAATTTTTAAGGATTTTTCATCTGTCATTACAATAATAATAATAATAATAATAATAATAATAATGATAATATAATAATAATTGCCGTAGATTTTATTTATTCCGTTAATTTTTTCCGTCATTATTTACATCTTGACACTCTTACGTTATTCTTTTTATGTAGTAAGATTAAATGCAAAGCCTAGTTCTGATATTTGTAGCTTTTATATATATTTTATTTTGCAAAAGTCACAATATACTCGAAAATTGATAGCTATATTTTTTTATCTTATCTTTATGTTGATCATGATAAGAAAATAATTGCTTTTCAGTCTATACTCTTTATATACAGGGTGAGTAAAAAAAGTGACCCCTTAGAGGTAAACTGTCATATTAAAAAAGTAAGGGGACTAGAGCTCCCAAACTTCATAGATGCTTTACCTTAGCATGTTGTTCGTCTTAATTGAGAAGTTGCTCGATGTGTCCCCCTTCCTGCTCAACGCAGACCTCCAAACGTGGACGCCACTGATCAATACACCTATTTACATATCGTTGAGACACCTTCTCCCAGCTGAGCAGAATTCTTTCGCGTAGTTCATCTGCGTCTCTTATATTGGTACCAGGGATATAAACTTTGGACTTCAGGTCTTCCCAATCACCATAATCTAGTGGTGAAAGATCGGGGTTACTAGCCAGCCACATATTGGGTTCCATAAAATTCGGTCTTTCGTTCTTAAGGAATGTGACAGTTTGGCGTGCTCTGTGAGCAGTAGCTTCATCTTGTTGGGAAGTATATCTTTCACTCTATCTAACTGATATTCGACGAATTAGTCGTGAAAGATATACTTTCCAACAAGATGGAGACCCTGCTCACAGAGCACGCCAAACTGTCACATTCCTTAAGAACGAAACACCGGATTTTATCGAACCCAATATGTGGCCGGCTAGTAGCCCCGATCTTTCACCACTAGATTATGGTGTTTGAGAAGCCCTGAAGTCCAAAGTTTACATTTTTGGTACCAATATAAGAGACATAAATGAACTACGCGAAAGAATTCTGCTGGGCTGGGAGACGGTGTCTCAACAATATGTAAATAGGTGTATTGATCAGTGGCGTCTACGTTTGGAGGCGTGCGTTGAGCAGGAAGGGGGACACATCGAGCAACTTCTTAGTTAAGACGAGCAGCATGTTAAGGTAAGCATCTATGAAGTTTGGGAGCGCTGGTCCCCTTACTTTTTTTAATATGACAGTTTACCTCTAAGGGGTCACTTTTCTACCCATCCTGTATGTATATATATATATATATATATATATATATCAAGGGTGGACGGATCCAGGGGGGCGCCGCGGACGCCCCCCTCCCTCGAAATTTTTAAATTTTTTCAATGTTGTAAATAAAAATCTAGTAAAGCTAGTTTTATTCGCTAGTCAGAGTCTATCCCTTTTCAAAGAACTGATTTAATTTGAAAATTGTATGTAATATATGCTGCAACCAACGTGGTTATCCGTTATTGTATAAACACATTTGTATTAGTGTCCTTTTGTAAAGAATTATTTAATTTCTGATGCGGATACTGCTTACTTTCTACCAGTATCAACTTCAACGGTGGAAAGATCATTTTCCAACATGAAATGGCTGAAAGCCTACCTTCGTAGTATGGTGGAAGAGCGATTGGATCGTTTGGCCCTTACGCGCATCCATCAAATTCTTAGCATTAACGTAGACAACGTTACTGATTAGTTTTCATGACAAAAACGTCACCTTCAAATGTAATGATTTGCTATGTTGTGTGTTTTATTATTTCTCTTTTTCTATTACAAATATTTTAACTTCTAATTAATATATTGCTAATAACTTTAATGCTTCCTATTGCTTTTCTATACCTTATACGATTTCAGTGAGAAAAATGTTGGCTCACTGCACAGACTAACAAAATAAATGCGCCTTTCTAATACAATAAACCTACATTAAATAATTTGCATCCACGCTCTTCATTTTTCAAAACTAACATAACCTTTCAGATGAGCTGATCTCCAAAACCTATCATATAGAATAGCATGGATTCTAGGTTTGTGTATAAGCCTAATACATGATTTTGTTCAGGTAAGCCTTTAAGACATGACTTTTTACTTTGCTATTTTGTTGGTTAACGTAAGACGAATATATTCTATCCTCCGGAAGAGAGCCCTAGCCTTGAAATGGTTAACTGCTCATGCTTGAATGGAGATAGCAGTAATAAATCTAGGCTTGAAAGCTGTAAACCTATAAAAACAGCTTTCAGGAAACTCGCAACCTATTTTAGTTAAATTGCAACTTGAATCTCGCTGAACAAACGGGAAACGGTGTTGCAAAGTGGTCACAACGTAGCTCAGAAAATGAAAACCTAAAATAAAAATTTAGCTAAGAGAGAGAGAGAGAATAAATCATTTAATATAAATGTAATTACGGTAAAGATACAAAGCAAACTTAGCCTGTAAACAGCCGTAACGGTAAAGATACAAAGCAAACTTAGCCTGTAAACAACCGTATTTTATTTACATGATAATACATTTAATATTCTACATATCTCTTAAACAACCGCGTAATCATTATACGACGGGTATATCATTTGAATAAAATATATAAAGTATTGTGTGGTACATCAGATGCAGGACCACGAAGCAACAAAGGAAGATTAAAGATAGAGGAATTCTACTTTATCGGATTCTGTTTTTCCTTTTTCACTCTGAATACGAAAGAAAGGAGGCGTTTTCCTTCAATAAATGTGGCATGAAATTGAAAGGAAGAAAAAACAGGATAATGTGTGTGTGTGTATGTGTGTATGTAGATATTGTTATCATCTTAATAATATTAACAATGTCTTTTACATTGTAGCTCCATTTATTTATTTATTTTTGAAGTATTTTAAAATGAGGTTTGAATTTCAACAATGTTTTTTCCGAAGTTACTTGTCTTATGAGACGTTTCCTGAAAACTAGTTTCCTTAAATGTTCTTTGTATATATATATATATGTAGCGACAGAGACGCCTTGAGATACTTTCGCGATTTTTACCTTCACAATAAACTCATTGTTTCCGTCTATACAGCCACGACCAAGATGACGTCACATCGCGAGACTCCCTCAAGCTTTCCTTTCCTGTTGTGAGCGTCTCACCGCGCGCCTCTCTCTTCGAAGGAAACCTCAGTGGCACGTTAGATCTCATCATGTAACAACGTTGTAACAGGCCCCATTGGCCTGGTGTCATTAACCTAACTTTATAAAAAGACTTTCATTTCCTCGCGCGTTATTATACTGTAATATTCAAATCATTGTTTAAGTGCATATTTATGCAATTCAAATGAACTTGCATTCAAACAACTGCAACGTTTATTTGTGTCACTTATATATCTTTTATTTTGTTTAATAAAGAAAGAAAACTCATTCTATTAATTTCCTAATTAATAACATTATTTAATCTGAAAAGATCTGGTGACCTTAGCCTCAAGCAATCATTAACATTAACATAACTCAAAATTAACTCAGTCAACATTATTTTATTATTATTATATTGACAACGTGGCAACTATAAATTGGTGACCATAAATTGGTGAATATATAGGCCTCTCTCTCTCTCTCTCTCTCTCTCTCTTATTCTCGGGAACATATTTCAATCATGCATTCACCACAAAACTAAATAATGGAATTTGGCCAAATATCATAGCCTTAACACAAACATTGATATCTTATCACTCAAACTTTGATCAAAATATAGCAAAACAACCTTTGACATAAACTTGTATGTCATATACCCATCTGGGCATTGAAAAAAACCTTATCATTATTATTAGTTTAGGGAATATTTACTTCAATTTTGTTACGAAATATCCAATTAATTCTTATACATATCCGATTTAATATCAAATTATATTAAATAATATTATAAATAATATTAATAACACTGTACAACAAATTTTCGGTTCAGAAAAAAAACGGGAATAATATTCGGTCATTCTTAATATTTCGAGTGTGCTGATTCCAAATCTGAAAATAGTTTTTTCTATCACGTCACGTTTTTTTGTAATGACTGCTTAAAATCTTCATACCAAAAAATAAGAATATATTGATAAACAGATAGGCTCTATCATATGGAACAGTTTAATTATTGCTATACTTCAACATATATGCACAAATTAACATAAAACTCTCGTATTACTGTTTTCAACTCATTATTTGTATTTATGCTGGCGTTTGTGTGATGCTTCTGGTTGGTCACGCTTTAAATTCAGCAGAAATCGGCCAGCATAGCAGGACTCCACTTCCCTTTGTATCGGCTCTCCATTGTGGCTATATCCGGTAGAATCTCTCCCCGTGTTCGTCGCTAACAGCAGATGCGTTTTCCGGAAAGAATGAGAGATGTGAATGCAAAAAATGAATTTTCAATGACATCTTACATCCGAGACGTTGGTATGAGTTGATAAGTTGACCCACAAGTGCAGCATAGTTTCGTATTTAGTCTTTCTTAGTAGACCGCTGCACACGTTTTTTTGAATGCACGCCAGACTGCCAACTCAACCTCATCCATCACCGCTTCAAAGTGTTCGTCTAGCATGAGTTGGCGAATTTGAGGGCCGACGAATATGCCTTCTTTAATCATGGCATCACTTATTTTTGGGAAATTTTCCTTTAGATATTTGAAGGCAGGCTTATCCTCTTTCAACGCCTTTGCAAATTGTTTCATCAGCCCTAGTTTTATGTGAAGTGGTGGCAAGATAACCTTTTCCTTTCGTACTAGTGGTTCGTGAATAACATTGTGAGATCCAGATGAGGAATTGTCTCGCGGCGGCCATACTGAGCGTGTGTAGTGTCCAGACCTTGCTCGGCTATCCCACTTGCATAGGAAACACATGTATTTCGTATAGCCAGTTTGCAATCCATTGAGAATAGCCACAACCTTCAAATCTGCACAGATAAACCATTCATGTTCATTGTATTTTATACAGTCCAGAATAAAAGCGACATTGTCATACGTTTCTCTCAAGACGACTGAATGAGCGATCAGAACAGAATGCATTGTGTTCCCATTGTGTAGCAGTACACCCTTAACACTGTACAGAGATGCATCAATGAACAATCTCCACTGATTCGGTTCATAGCACAAACCCAGAGCATCGAACAGACCATGTATATCAATGCAATAACAAAGATTGTTCTTCATTGTGAAATATTCCTGCAAATCCAAGGAGCGCTTTCGGAATGCTGTAATTCGTACGTCTTCCGCCAGCAGATTCCATTCTTGTAGACGTGAGGCCAGCAGTTCACTTTGTTCAGGCTGCGTGATGAGATGTTGTTCTTTCTTGGACTCGACTTGAGCTTCATAACATTCGCCGTCTGATTCCGATTTGTCAGAGTCTGTGTTATCGGTTGTTGGCATTTCAGCTGGAGGACGAGGGATGGGTATATCTGTAGAATGTTCCACAGGACGCATAGCAGAACGAAGATTTGGGTAGACTATAGCCTTTTTCCGTTTTATGTTGCAACCTGTAATGTGAGACAATAGACATTGTTGACTATTTAAGATAGCAGAATTGTGTAATACATTATGCAGAGCAGGATATGCTAAAATGTGCTAAAAACACCAAATTTGACGTATATTCAGAAAAATAAAAGATTCAAATCTGTGATGTTCGTCAAGCAGAAATGGCAATCAGTTGAATGGTCCAACGGCTCTCTCCATACCACTGGGACGCCGAATCCCAGACCAGGACCGGTGCCTTTGAACCATGCAGATAACGAGCTTGTACATCTCACACAGCAGATATGAGGCGCCCAGTGCTTGTCCTGATCACCAACTTTGCATGCGAAGTATAATTCATAAAGCTTTTTCACGAGAAATCAACTTCCTTTTATACTGTTTTAACGTTAATGTCCCACAAATATAACAAAAACTGTGTGGCGAATTTTTGCACTCTCTAGGCATTGTAGCATAACATCAATAAAAACCTGTAAAATAAGAAAATGATAGATCAATTTGCAATTTCACACAATATAGACGTTGTCGGTGAAATATACATAATTTGATAGCTGTTATTCAATAATACTCACTTATAGCACCGATTTATGATAAAATATGGCTGACAATTTTGTTTTAAATGATTAATGAAAGAAATTTTTTATAAAATCAAAGTGGAAACACAGAGCCGAACACCACCACTACAGCATATGTATGACTGAACAAAATGTAAAAGATGCGTTCAGAGAACCAGTGGTTCTCAAAATGATACAATGAAATAGGGTCATTTTCATAAAATCGGTGGGTGATACAAATAAATGAGTGTTATTTTCGCAATCTACGCATATACTGTAATTAGCCATAAAAATGACGATCTCATTTCCATTTTTTTTCACTGTTGTACAGTGTAATTAATATTAATATTAATAAGATAAATAATATTAATAATATCCGATCAAATATCGGATTAACTCTTATTAGAAAATAACTATTTTTGAAAATAACAATAAATGGAGAAATATTTTTCAATATTTTGGAATTTTACCCTTTATTTTCTGGGAATGTATTTTATTTTTTATTTTATTATAAAATATTTTTATTATTTATTAATTTTTTTTATTTGGAGATTTTTTTTTTACTTTACATTCAAAAGCCAAATTTTTACAGATTCATTGAGATTTGTACAGGAAAATTCAGGGGAATATTTTTTAGACCTTAAAAGACAAAGGAACGTAGAAAAAATTCTACGTGATATAAAATAAAAAAATGTTATGATTTTTCTTGTATCATTATTATTATTATGAACAATGATTAATTTTAATTAATTATGAACCTACTGGAAATTAAAATTAATGCTGAAGTGAATGTATATATATATATTATATATATATATATATATATTATATATATATATAATATATATATATATATATATATATATTATATATATAATATATATATATATAAAACCTTGGTTTTGCTTCCACCCGAATTGTTCATTCTGATGAAGGTCAAGCTTGTTGCTCCACCTTATATATATATAAATATATATATATATACAAGGGCGTACCGTGAAAATTTTTTCCAGAGTTCAAATTCAGATGCAAAGACGCTAAGGTTGGGGAGAAGTTCTTGATAAAATCACACACACACACACATTTAAATTAGAGATTGTGATTGAGGTATCCAAGCAGCGGCTCGGTATCATTTTCTGGATATTAGATAAAAGATTATTGTGTTTTACAAAGCGTTCCCTTAGAATAAGAATAAACTCTTTAACCCTTTAAGGACGAAAGGTACAAATTGCTAACGTTTCAAATACACGCATTCATAACTTAACCGTACAAAAAATTCAGGGCTTAAAGCAGGGGTGCTCAGACTTCGGAGACCTTAGGGCAAAATTTGCTAACTATTATCTTTGGCGGGCACAAACCCAAAATTTTCCCCTAATTTATGAACTAAAAATAATGATTATGATAGCTTTAAAATGCCTCTTCAACATTATATTTTTGGCAACAGCTAGAGTAGATTGGCATATTAAGCATATACATTAGAATTTATGTTGAGAAAAAGTAATATCTTCCATTCACTTGAAAATTATACGTCCTTATAGTCTTATCACTGGTTCGTGTCGCCATTATGAGCCCTTCATAAAATAAAATTAAATAATGTAATTTTAAAAAAAATATTTTGCGATCTAGCCACTAATATCAGAGGCTGAACTTTTACCACTTGAAACTTCAAATCGGAACACGCTGCCGGTCGAAATAATGCTAAACTTTAATACTAAATGTGAAACGTCAAATTACGTAATAAACGACAAAAAATAGACACATTTCTGTTCGCATCCACACACAAGGTCACGCGGACAGGTCCAACGCGGAACTAAATATCGATCCGCCCACTCATCTTTATAAAATCAATAAAAATTCGAAAAGACACAGAAAGCTAGCGAGTCGTTCTAAAATGCCTTCTGATTGGTTGTATTTTCACGAAACACCCAATCAGCCAACTCGATTCATTATATCCGTTGAAATAGAATCGTCCGCTTTAAGCGACACAGAAATTGGCGGAGCAAAGCAATGGTTTCAGACATGTTTTAAACATGTATGTGAGCGCTCTGCTCGCATGTAAAAATTCATTTCTAGTAATTTTTATATTGCCAGTTAAGATTTCATTTAGGCCGGCTATTCCAAAATAAACCAGCGGGCACATTCAAATCCATGGCGGGCACACGTGTGCCCGCGGGCACGGGTGTGAGCACCCCTGGGCCTTAAAGGGTTAAGAATAGTGGTTCGCTTTGGAGACATAGAGAAAAAATTTACAACACTTTTGACTGTGCCTAAACACGTTTGAACAGCTGCAATTTTTGAAGAATGGGAGAGAGCAAGATTTAAAACATGCGCGCTACAATGAACATAGATAGCTAAAGGGCACTCCTCTCTCACAAAAGTTTGAACACCACGTACATCACTCATCAAAGCCGCTGCTCCATCGTATCCTTGACCGACCATATATTCCATGCATGCTCCATTGCGTTTCAAACAGTCAATTATTGTAGTGGCAAGAGCGCGGCCGGTTAGGTCTTCCACAGGTATAAACTCAAGAAAATCTTCTTTAACTTGAAATGTTTCTTCATCAATGTATCTGAAACACAGCGACATTTGCTCAATATTAGCCACATCTGTAGTTTCATCCGCAAGCACAGCGAAATACTTTGCATTGTTCACTTTGCAAACAACTTCCTTTCGAATTATTTCGACACATAAATCAATGAGTTCATTTTGAATACGAGGACTTGTATACTTCGCAACTGCAGACGAGCTTGCAAGGTGATCAGTTAAAGCACAGTCCCCAGCTTCTATTCGAAATCTGAGCAGAGCTGAAATTTCGGGAGGGGTTTTAACCCCATGAACTCCCCTTCATCGTACCCCCTGATATATATATATATATATATATATATATATCTATATACATATATATATATATATACATATATATATATATATATATATATTCTTGAACCATCAAGATCGAGCTGTAGTCAACCCCTCTGCAGCATCCCGCCACATTTGCGAGATTTGGTGGAGGAAAGAGTTGGTTTTCATTCTTCTTCTGCCAACTACGCATGGCTGGTAAAGGAATTCGCACAAGAACTTGACCAGTTGGTCCTTGAAATTATTGAAGTTGGTGTGCTGGAGGTCCCATCATTTCTTTTGGCAGCAAGTTGAAGGGTTTTGGGGCACGTATTCTGAGGGTATTTTTCATCTTCGTTTTCATGGCTAACCTGTCCCACCCACCCAGTATACAATCTACCTCTTTTCTCATTTTATTATGTTCCTATTTCATTTCTAAAGTTTGGGACACATCCCTTGAGTATTTTCCATGTGTATATTATTGTGTGTCACTCGCTACTTCTTTCCATGGGGTAAAGTTTCAGGGTTTGTAATCGAGATTAGCAGTTTTCATCTTTGGTTTCCTCTATCTTAGACGAAAATGTCCTTTGTATGACCTCTATATTTGCAATGGTTTAGTTTTCTGTATGTACGTGTGAGTAGTACTGAGCAATACTGAACTATCGGTAGGCCTAAACTCTTCCATAATATTAGAATGATATTTGCTTTCCTGGTACTGAAACTCGTCCAGATAATTCCCATTATTTTTCTTGCTGTTGTAATTTTAATGTTGAAGTGTTCTCTGAATTCTTCATCCGATAACATTATCACTCAAGATCCCTGATTTGTGGGTTTGCTGTTATCGCTTTGTCTTGTAGTGTTTTGTATCGTTTATTTTGCAGTGCCTTATTGTTACCATATTTTATAAGATGGAATTTTCTTCGTAGAACTTCATAGTGTTGTTTTCCGCCTACTTCAACAGTGTTTCAGTGTCGTTTTCCGCCTACTTCAATAGTGTTTCAGTGTTGTTTTCCGCCTACTTCAATAGTGTTTCAGTGTCGTTTTCTAAGTTTTATATGTCACTCTCATTTCAAATTTCCTCGCATATCCTTGTGCTATCCGCGAAAAACGATATGACACTGTCATTAATGTCTGCAATCATTATGATAAACAGCAAGGAATACTGTACATAATGGAAAAGAGCTGACAACTTCTGAAATTTCAGATTTAACTCCATCTACTATCACTTTTTGTGTTCTTTGTTGAGTCAGAAAAGTAAATATCTATCGTCCCAAGTTTCCATTAATTCCTGTATTCTTTAGTTTGTGTGCTACAATCCCATGATCACATTTATCGAAGGTTTCAGCGAAGTCGGTGTATACTACATCTATATTTTGACCTCGACGCAATGTTTCCTGTATTTTCTTTCGGTAGTCTAATAAATGTGATAGGCATAATCTTCCCGCCCTTACAAGCCATGCTGGTTCGGATTGAATAAATTCTTTTCTGGAGGTGGGAAGCAATTTTGTCTCTAATTACACGTTCAAAACAGTTTATAAGGTGGGAGGGGATAGCTACTGGCTGATAGTTCTTAGGTATTGCTCTGTTACCTCCTTTATCTAAGGGGTCATTGTTCGTGTTCTTTAATGGGGTGAAATTTGTCCACACACACACACACACACACACACATATATATATATATATATATATATATAATATATATATGTGTTGTGTGTGTGGAGAGAGAGAGAAGAGAGGAGAGGAGAGAGAGAGAGAGAGAATCTAAATTTGTTTCAACTTGTTCTCTTTAACGCTATCCTCCCAATATGTTTCCGTCAAATACGCCTTGTGGCTGTCTGTCACACAGCAAGTAAACCAAATTTCAAACTTCTAAAGAATTGATTATGATTTTGACACTCTCACAATAGATTAGCACTAAACTAGTGCCTCAATTTAGCCACTCACTCACTATTCTAGACTACGAAAGAAAGTCTTTCCATTGAAACGTAAATGTCGAACTTTTTACGTCCCACAGAAAAGAAAGAACTCAAAGAATATAAAAAGTTTTAATGACCAAACGCTTTCGTATTGAAAGATCAACGGCTTAAAATGAATGCTTTCTGCATACCATTTGAAAGAATAACTAGGATAACATTTTAGGTACCCTTTCACCCTTTGAAAAATAAATGAAACGTGTATAACTTGCTAATGTAAGAGCATTTAGGGTGCTTCTTAGGGTGCATTTAGGGTGCATTTAGGGTGCTTCTTTGATGTTTTTCCATTAAAGTGTTCCTTTTGCAAATATAGTTCTATTCACTGAATTTGAAAGGCATTAAACAATTTTTACTGGTCGCGCTGTTAAGCCAGTAAAAAATGGATGTAAATCTACCATGAACATAAAAGTTATTCTTTTTTTCTCTCTTCTGCGCATTTTAAAATAAAAAATGTCAATTATTTTCAAATATTAACCAAAATTGTGATAATAAATAGTTCAAATATATTTGTTTCAATATAGCTACCAAAACCAATTACTGTATTAGTAAACAATCTTCAACATTCATGCGCAACCTCTAAATATCATCCTATTGCTACAAAATTTCAGAGAAACTGCTTTTTGTATAAATGAAACAAGACAGTGAAGAAGCTCTGATAAATTTTCAACTTTTGATGTTAAGAAGCACCCTAATAATATATATATATATATATATATATATATATATATATATATATATATATATATATATATTTATATATATATATATATATATATATACACACACACACACACACACATATTTCATTAACTGCTAAAAATGCATTTTTCTATTTCTCGTTTTTAATACTGGCTACTTATATTTTCGGGGGCTGTTTCTAAAGATGTCCACTGAAGAAAACAAGGCCCGTTTTAGCCTGAACACAACCTATTCTATTAGTTTATTTCTTACAAACTCTAAACTGGTCACTTGCAGTAAGAACTGTTCCAATTTACTTATTTTCAACGAAACAAAAAATTTTTAGCCAGAATTTAAAGCAAGATGTGAACATTTTAAAATATTTTTAGATATATTTTGGAACATGACCAAAGTGGGTAGTTCCACTTTTTCTCATTAAAAAACCACGAAGAGTATGTAATGAGATGGAAAATAGTTACATACCCACACACACAACACACACACACGCGCGCGCATCTCCGCATAAGCCAAATATTGAGTTTTTAAATTCATATATTTAAAAAAACTAATGAGCCTAACCTAATTTAATCTAACCTAATTAACCTAACCTAACCTTAGTGCCATCGAGCCGAGAAGGGCGTTATAAGTATGCCGGACGTAGTTGTGGGTATGAAGGGTGTTTTGTGATAAGTCCCTAAATCGTGAGGTAGTAACTAACTAACGTACCCTAACTTAAACTAAAATAACTTTAACTTACCTGACGTTGTGTAACCTAACCTGATCAGGACTAACACTAAAAATGATTTAAGATTTTTATACAGGGTGTCCCAGAATTAACTATCTATTTCAATGAAATCGGACAAATTTTTTAAAAACACACTTTTATTTATGTTTATCATGTTTAATATGTGTTAAAAATGTATAAATTTCTAAATTTTTATCATAATTTTATTTTCATAATTTTTTCATAGTTTTTCATAGTTATATTTTCATTCTCTTTCAGAACCCTATTAATAACACTGGTATGCATCAATTTTGCTGTCAAGGGTTTTGTTAGTGATTCTTATAGAGTGTTTCCTGCTGATTTCGAATCTGCAATCCGTTTTTCTCAATCAGCTCAGCTTATCCGGCTATGGCCTCATAAGTAAAATAGAATTTTTCGTGATTTTGTCAAAGCGGAATTGGAACAGTAACATTTATCATCACTTGTTTCACTTGTATAATATCTTTTTTTACTTTTCAGGCATATAGATAAAATTTCATAATGAATAGAGCGTGTAAAAATGATCCCAATAGATTCTGCTACATATATGGGACGGTTACCATGCCAAATAACCAGTCCCAAATCACTAAATTTGTGAAGACAATGTATAGAGCATACTTTGGAATTAAGCTAGGGGACCAGGACAAAAATTTCGCCCCTCATATGTGCTGCAAGACGTGCATTGAAAATTTGAGAAGATGGAGCAAAGGCAGAGCGAAATCTTTGCCTTTTGGAATTCCCATGATTTGGAGAGAAGGAAAGGATCACGTGACAGATTGCTATTTCTGCATGACAACCTCCAAGGTGGCTTATAAATTTATTTTTCTTAAATATTTTGAAATCCTCGTATGAAACTTGACATAATAATATTCACCATATATAGCATAATATTCACCATAATGGTAATCATACATTTACATCTACATATTGTTATAGAAAATACATTTACACATACATATTATAATAAAAAAGTCAAAACGCGAATTTGAAATCTCCATAGCTCGTGACGGTAAAGAAAATCCCAAGCGATTCTTTCAATACGTCAATAATAGAAATCCATTAAAAAGTGTCTTAGGTCCATTAAAAAATGGAAATGGAGATCTAGTCTCTGAAAACAAGGAAATGGCTACCTTGCTAAACGAATTCTTTACGTCAGTTTTTACTATAGAAGATGTAACGAATATCCCTACGGTCATAGACATAATACCTTTTGATAATGGTAATATTTTGGATAATATTGTCGTTAGTGAAGGGGAAGTAATGCGCTATATTGATAAAATATATTGATAAAATATAAATCACCGGGTCCGGATTCCATATATCCCATACAACTAAAAGAATTAAAAGATAGCATTGTTGTGCCGCTAACAAAGATTTTTAATGCGTCTATTTCTGAGGGTGCGTACCAGATAATTTCAAGTTGCAAACGTAACACCTATCTTTAAGAAAGGCGATAAAGGTGCGGCGAGAAATTATAGGCCAATCAGTTTAACGTCTGTTGTAGGTAAGCTACTGGAATCATAATTAGGGATCGTATAGTCGAACACTTAGAAGTGCATAATCTGGTCAGAATACGCAGCACGGTTTTAGGCGAAACAAATCTTGCTTAACTAATCTTTTAGAATTTTTCCAAAGCGTGGTTAACGTTTACGATAGACATCGGGCGGTTGATGTAGTGTATTAGATTTTCAAAAAGCGTTTGACACCGTGCCGCACAAAAACTGATTGAAAAAAACTAAGGCTCATGGAATCAGGGGTGTAGTAATAAATTGGCTAGAAGAATGGTTGCGAGGCAGGAAACAGAGGGTGGTCGTTGATGGAGCGGAGTCGTGTTGGGCTAATGTAGCGAGTGGCGTTCCTCAGGGTTCTGTATTGGGCCCCTTGCTTTTTCTTATATATATTAACGATTTAGATGTCGGCCTAGTCAGTACAGTTTCAAAGTTTGCGGATGACACGAAGCTGGGTGGTAGGGCGATTAATGACGAAGATAGAGGTAAAATTCAGGAAGATCTGAATAAAATCGTTGATTGGTCAGTCACATGGCAAATGAGATTTAACGTGGATAAGTGCAAAATTATGCATATAGGTTCGCGTAACGGTAATTTTGCGTATAGTATGTCAGGGAAAGATTTAACAAGCGTAGAGCAGGAAAAAGATTTAGGAGTTATAGTCACTGGTGATTTAAAAGTAGCGAAACAAAGTACAGCGGCGGTCAATAAGGCGAACAAAGTGTTAGGTTTTATAGCTCGAAATTTTGAGTACAAATCGCGCGATATTATAGTTCCTCTTTATAAATCATTAGTTAGACCCCATTTGGAGTACGCGGTCCAATTTTGGAATCCGCATATGCGCAAAGATATAGACAAAATCGAAAGAGTTCAAAGACGAGCAACTAAGATGATTCCGTCTCTTAGGTCAAAGTCGTACGAGGATAGGCTTAAAGAGTTAAAATTGACTACACTCGAGACTAGGAGGTTAAGGGGTGATCTAATCCAGGTTTTCAAAATTATGAATGGGTTTGATAACGTAGATAGAGATAGCTTTTTCGAAATATCTCAATATAATAGGACTAGAAATAACGGGTGTAAGTTGACAAGTAGAAGGTTCGAGACAGCAGTTGCGAAAAACTTTTTTACGCATAGAATAGTAAATAGCTGGAATAGTTTGCCGGTAGAAGTAATTAGTAGCACGTCTATAAACATGTTTAAGAATCGATTGGACGCGCATGTTGATAGAAAGGGTATAGTTTAAGGTAGTAAAATTAAGGCTTTGTGGGATACATCCCACAGCTCAACACAAGTGTTGTGGGATATAGGGAGGCAGCGTCTTGGGTTAGGGGATACTCTCTGTCCTTACACACCCCATTTAAAGAGATTCCTCTGCCGAGCGGTGCCCCCCATAGTACTGTGAGGTATTGAAAAACTCATGATCTTCACTTGCCCCACAAACACCTTTAAATGGGAGACCCATAATGGGTGCACACACATTTCTACATTACTGTACAGTCTTTACAGCCACACCTACACTTTTCCTCGTATGTGTATACACAATACACGATTACGAACACAGTTAGGTAGACCAGCCATGAGTGGATCCTAGGGTCTTTGTTGGTCTGAAACATTATAACATTATAACATTATATTGTTATACAAGTTACATTTACATATACAATGATTGTATATTTTCTTTCCTTTTCATTCATATTGTCCCCGAAGGGACAATATGAATGAAAAAGAAAGAAAATATACAGACTCCATCGACATATTTCATATCTTACAGACCGCAGCCTTCCCTCACGAGCCGCCACTGTCTGAATGCTTCTTCTATTTCATATGCAAGTTTTATATCCATGTTTCTGTGTTTCTATTTTCAGGAGTTAACAAGAAGAACACACACACACACATTTCATTAACTGCTAAAAATGCATTTCTCTATTTCTCGTTTTTAATACTGGCTACTTATATTTCCGGGGGCTGTTTCTAAAGATGTCCACTGAAGAAAACAAGGCCCGTTTTAGCCTGAACACAACCTATTCTATTAGTTTATTTCTTACAAACTCTAAACTGGTCACTTGCAGTAAGAACGTGTTCCAATTTACTTATTTTCAACGAAACAAAATAATTTTTAGCCAGAATTTAAAGCAAAGATGTGAACATTTAAAAAATATTTTTAGATATATTTTGGAACATGACCAAAGTGGGTAGTTCCACTTTTTCTCATTAAAAAACCACGAAGAGTATGTAATGAGATGGAAAATAGTTACATATACACACACACACACACACCACACACACACACACGCGCGCGCGCGCGCATCTCCGCATAAGCCAAATATTGAGTTTTTAAATTCATATATTTAAAAAAACTAATGAGCCTAACCTAATTTAATCTAACCTAATTAACCTAACCTAACCTTAGTGCCATCGAGCCGAGAAGGGCGTTATAAGTATGCCGGACGTAGTTGTGGGTATGAAGGGTGTTTTGTGATAAGTCCCTAAATCGTGAGGTAGTAACTAACTAACGTACCCTAACTTAAACTAAAATAACTTTAACTTACCTGACGTTGTGTAACCTAACCTGATCAGGACTAACACTAAAAATGATTTAAGATTTTTATACAGGGTGTCCCAGAATTAACTATCTATTTCAATGAAATCGGACAAATTTGTTAAAAACACACTTTTATTTATGTTTATCATGTTTAATATGTGTTAAAAATGTATAAATTTCTAATTTTTATCATAATTTTATTTCATAATTTTTTCATAGTTTTTCATAGTTTTATTTTCATTCTCTTTCAGAACCCTATTAATAACACTGGTATGCATCAATTTTGCTGTCAAGGGTTTTGTTAGTGATTCTTATAGAGTGTTTCCTGCTGATTTCGAATCTGCAATCCGTTTTTCTCAATCAGCTCAGGTTATCCGGCTATGGCCTCATAAGTAAAATAGAATTTTTCGTGATTTTGTCAAAGCGGAATTGGAACAGTAACATCTATCATCACTTGTTTCACTTGTATAATATCTTTTTTTACTTTTCAGCATATAGATAAAATATTTCATAATGAATAGAGCGTGTAAAAATGATCCCAATAGATTCTGCCACATATGTGGGACGGTTACCATGCCAAATAACCAGTCCCAAATCACTAAATTTGTGAAGACAATGTATAGAGCATACTTTGGAATTAAGCTTGGGGACCAGGACAAAAATTTCGCCCCTCATATGTGCTGCAAGACGTGCATTGAAAATTTGAGAAGATGGAGCAAAGGCAGAGCGAAATCTTTGCCTTTTGGAATTCCCATGATTTGGAGAGAAGGAAAGGATCACGTGACAGATTGCTATTTCTGCATGACAAAACCTCCAAGGTGGGCTTATAATTTATTTTCTTAATACATTTGAAATCCTCGTATGAAACTTGACATAATAATATTCACCATAATGTAATATTCACCATATTTAGCATATTATTCACCATAATGGTAATCATACATTTACATATACATATTGTTATAGAAAATACATTTACACATACATATTGTTATACAAGTTACATTACATATACAATGATTGTATATTTTCTTTCCTTTTTCATTCATATTGTCCGCGAAGGGACAATATGAATGAAAAAGAAAGAAAATATACAGACTCCATCGACCTATTTCATATCTTACAGACGCCAGCCTTCCCTCACGAGCCGCCATGTCTGAATGCTTCTTCTATTTCATATGTGTTTCTATTTTCAGGATTTAACAGAAGAACACACACACACACATTTCATTAACTGCTAAAATGCATTTCTCTATTTCTCGTTTTAATACTGGCTACTATATTTCCGGGGGCTGTTTCTAAGATGTCCACTGAAGAAAACAAGGCCCGTTTTTAGCCTGAACACACCTATTCTATTAGTTTATTTCTTACAAACTCTAAAACTGGTCACTTGCAGTAAGAACGTGTTCCAATTTAACTCATTTTCAACGAAACAAAATAATTTTTAGCCAGAATTTAAAGCAAAGATGTGAACATTAAAAAATATTTTTAGATATATTTTGGAACATGACCAAAGTGGGTAGTTCCACTTTTTCTCATTAAAAAACCACGAAGAGTATGTAATGAGATGGAAAAATAGTTACATATACACACACACACACACACACACACACACACACGCGCGCGCGCGCGCATCTCCGCATAAGCCAAATATTGAGTTTTTAAATTCATATATTTAAAAAAACTAATGAGCCTAACCTAATTTAATCTAACCTAATAACCTAACCTAACCTTAGTGCCATCGAGCCGAGAAGGGCGTTATAAGTATCCGGACGTAGTTGTGGGTATGAAGGGTGTTTTGTGATAAGTCCCTAAATCGTGAGGTAGTAACTAACTAACGTACCTAACTAAAACTGAAATAACTTTAACTTACCTGACGTTGTGTAACCTAACCTGATCAGGACTAACACTAAAAATGATTTAAGATTTTTATACAGGTGTCCAAGAATTAACTATCTATTTCAATGAAATCGGACAAATTTGTTAAAAACACACTTTTATTTATGTTTATCATGTTTAATATGTGTTAAAAATGTATAAATTTCTAAATTTTTATCATAATTTTATTTTCATTCATATTGTCCCCGAAGGGACAATATGAATGAAAAAGAAAGAAAATATACAGACTCCATCGACCTTTTTCATATCTTACAGACCGCAGCCTTCCCTCACGAGCCGCCACTGTCTGAATGCTTCTTCTATTTCATATGCAGTTTATATCCATGTTTCTGTGTTTCTATTTTCAGGAGTTAACAAGAAGAAATAAACACATTGTTGTATACCCTGACATTCCTTCTGCTATGAGACCTGTACCCCATGGTCCTGGAATTCCAATACCCGACCCACCTCAAACCTGGACTTCGATGATTCTGATGATGAATCAATGACCAATGCCAATGACCCAGTCCCAGTCGTATATACCTCAAAATACCGCTTCAAATGAGCCGAGGCCTCTCAACCAGGCCAAACTTAATGATCTTACCAGGGATTTAGGACTTTCCAAATTAGCTGCCGAGATCTTGGGCTCACGACTTCGAGAGGACAACTGCTGGCTCCGGGAACAACATTCTCCTGATATAGGAAACGAGAGGAAGAATTCCGCAAGTTTTTTGCAGTGCCCGAAAATACCTCTTCCTTAGTGTACTGCTGCAATGTTGAGGGGCTAATCGAATCCTTGGGCCTGCCATATAACGCATCAGAATGGAGGCTATTTATAGACTCGTCTAAACGAAGTTTGAAAGCAGTACTTCTCAACATTGGGAATAGGGTTGCATCAGTCCCTGTAGCACATTCCGTACAACTTACTGAGAGCTACGATAACATGAAAATTTTACTGGATGCTCGTATACGGCCAACATAACTGGAGGATCTGTGGAGATTTGAAGGTAATACTAAATATCATAAGTAAACTATTGCTATTGACTATGTTCTTTTTCCAAAGGTTATTGAGAGCGTATAAGAACACTTAACTTCCCCACAGAAGTGATACCGTCCAATGCATAGATTTTTTATCTGATAGAACAAATTCTCTAAATTCTTTAAATATTTTCATTTTTTTCAGATTGTGGCATTTGTATTGGGAATGCAAGGGGATACACGAAATACCCATGTTTCCTCCGCAAATGGGATAGCCGAGCGGATGAGAAGCACTATGCACAGCTTGAAGGGCATCCAGAGAGAATTTTGAACCTGGGTCGCATAATGTCGTTTCAGTGCCCCTTGTACCACCAACAAAAATTTGCTCCCACACTTCATATTAAGCTGGGCTTGGTGAAAAATTTCATCAAATCAATGAATAAGGAGGGTTCAGCATTCCGATATCTCGAGAGTAAATTTCCTCATATATCTGATGCTAAACTAAATGCTGGGGTTTTGATGGTCCTCAAATTCGAACTTTGATCAAGGATACTCAGTTCGAAAACGCAATGACTCCAACTGAGAAGAATGCCTGGCAGGCATTTAAATCAGTTGTCACTGATTTTCTTGGCAAGCGTAGAAGTCCAGAATACGAGCCGTTGTCGAAAACTTGATGGAAGCTTTCAAAGCTCAT